>OY992887.1:107353232-107448232 GCA_963921405.1 Cepaea hortensis
GACTGAGAAAAATACGTCGTTAAAACTGTCTACACACGATCGGCATTTCTATCTGAGAAACAAGATACGTCGCGTCAAAATGTCTACCCCTGGTCGGCGAATCTTTATGATGTGGGTTGTTCGAGAAACGAATAACAACGCCAAGCGTCTACCAAGGCGGTAGTAGCCTTTGAAGTGCTAGACGGAAAGTCTGGACAGACGCGGGATGGATTATGTGATGTGGGGTTCACAGACAGACTGAACTATTGATGTACGGGACAAAGAATTTCCCCAAATGAAAGCAAATTTGACGGCGGATTGACTCCAGTTAGTCTAGAACAGGGGGAGGAAACCAGATTCTGGACGGATCAGCGTCTGGACTTTTTGGTGACGTCACTCCAGCCCAATATAAAAAGCGTTGCGGTAAACAAGGGGAGTTAGTCGATCAAGATTTCTGAAGTGGGAAAGATCGGTGCAGTTTTCCGAGTTGTGTTCAATGAAAGAAACTAGGGTGTCAAATTGTTGATATTTATCGGCGGACATAGATCCAGTCTGTGATTGCCTAGTTTCGATTAGCAACCGGAATAGGCATATGGTAGGCTATTAATCATATCTAACTTAGAGTATGATTAGGAATAGAGTACAGTACTGTGCGGTGATATAATGTATTATAGGTGCGGTGATATAATGTATTATAGGTGCGGTGATATAATGTATTATAGGTGTGGTGATATAATGTAATATGATTAGTGATAGAATGTTCTATAAGTGCGGTGCTAGAAAGAATCATAGGAGCGTCGGCACTAGTATCCTATTGTGTGGCTTCAACTAGCTTGAGTGATATATCATTTTACTCAGAGAGTTGAGGACAATGTAGTGGAATAATAATTAGAGAGATTAAAGATGGTTGAGAGGGAGGAGAGGAATGGAAAATGGTAGGATCATCCAGTAGGGCATCTGCTTGTTTCTACACGTTCCTTTATTCTTTCCTTGTGTTGCCATGTCTCAGATCATATGATGAGTTATTTGGCCGTATGACAGAGATCGGATCTCTGTTATAGATCTGAGTGCTGCTATTGGCCTACACTCACCTAATTCCGGCCAGGATTGAGTTGCCCTCACCATAGTATTCTCTATTCCACAGGTTCCATTTACAGGTCCACGTATGTGTGCTATGATTTTCAACAGTGAAGCTAACACATTTTTTAAGATGATGGCTCTGTTTAAATAACAGAGGAAATTCATAGTGTGAAGCAGATTGAAGACTTTCATTAGACAGGGTTTGTCATGGGTGTCCAAGCATCCTAGTGGTTCAAGAGACAACGGAGGAAGTCTTCACGTGACCGGAGGAGCATCACCTTGGTGAGGTTGCTTGTCTGGAATACATGGTGCTAGTGTGTTCTCAGCACAGTGATGAGAATGACCATACTCCTGAACACTGATCTGAGTCTATAGACACTTTAGAGTACACGTCACACATTCTATACCTTATACACACACACACACACACTTCTCCTACATATACTCTTTGCTTTAATAAATTTCGTGTTTTTATTTGTTGAAGCTAGAGTTGTCAAGTATGTTATGTTGGGGAAGAATGAGAGGGGGCATGATCCAGGGGTGAGTAAGAGTGAGAAGAAGGTGTCTTCAGATTGAGGGAGTGTTGTGGACGGAGTCTGCTGGATATCTCCAGGATAGAGATATTGAATTAAAACAAATGTGGGTGTTGATTCCCCTCACTCCAGGGACGACACTAAAGTGGTAAAGAAGAACAAATAACTACTACGACAATCATTCTTTACACACACGACATATACCCAGTACACCTTACGGGGACAGGGCGCTTGACTGGTTTTCTATATACCCAGTACACCTCACGGGGGCAGGGCGCTTGACTGGTTTTCCTTATACCCAGTACACCTCACGGGGGCAGGGCGCTTGCGCTTGACTGGTTTTCCATATACCCAGAACACCTCACGGGGACAGGGCGCTTGACTGGTTTTCCATATACCCAGTACACCTCACGGGGGCAGGGCGCTTGACTGGTTTTCCATATACTCAGAACACCGCACGGGGACAGGGCGCTTGACTGGTTTTCCATATACTCAGAACACCTCACGGGGACAGATCGCTTGACTACCCACTGTGCCTCGCTGAGTAAAACATGGTCCTTTGTTTATTTACCCACATCATAGAATATGTGTGACATGCCAATCCTTATTGAATGCAGAATACCTGTGAAAAACATCATATTAATTCTCCGAGGACGAGTTTATGGGCATTCACAAAGTTAAGATGAAGTGACATATTCATTACGGTTCGGTGGTAGCACACGTGTTTACTCATACAAAAGTCTGAGGTTTAATTTCCCAGTAAAAATCTGACTTCACAATGTTCTCCTTCCCAAGGGACGGGTGGCTTAGGAGTAGGTACAACGCGCATTTGTGGAAACAGTGGGAAAACGACTCAAACTTCTTGAAACAGGGTACGAATGTCCAGCAGGAGAAAGACTTCCAGAGTCATGACCAGTGTGGGCCACCCCTCCCCCCCCCCTCCCCACCCTTTCCCCAGAGAGTGTAAGGAAGGTAACAATCCGAAGCATTCAGATAAAGCACACTACTTCTGACAATTAGAATCTTCCTGTCGTGCATGCTCCGATGCGGAGCTTTTAATCACTAACTGATTTAGTTTAAGGCAAACTGTGATTGTGGAGTGTCTTATACAATGTTTGGAGCTGCCGAGTACTTGCACTGTGTGACGCTTTCGGTGGGCGATTACCTGCACTGCGTAGAGAGATTGCATTATATGGGATAAAACTAGGTACAATAAAGTCGATTATCTTGCTTTTTAAAATATGTTTTAATTTTTGGACGCACTTGAAGGTACAAGACTATGTGTATTTGGAATTATGAAGGAGGACTCTGGTGCTTTTGTTGAGAGCACAAGTAGCCTGACTATGGAAGTCATGGCAGTAAGTAAGGCAATAACATGGCTCGAGACACATTCATTTACTAAGGACATGTTTCCTTAGCAACTCAATGAGCATGCTCAAAGGATAGAGATGAGGTGGATCCGAAGAGAGTAGTTGCTGTCGCTGAAGCGGTCTCGGCTGGCAAAGATTAGTTTCGTCTTCATGCCTGGGCATGCGGGAGTACAAGGAAATGAGCGAGCGACAAGCTCGCAGGTGAGGCTACTGTGGAGGGCGGACGCGCCATGGACCAGGCTGACATTCTGAATGCTCTACAAGAAGTAAGACTTTTGCGTGAACCAAGTGATGACTGTGAATCTACAACAATGGTCAGGCAGCGAGAACAGCAAATTAAAAGAGGCGTGGCCAAACAAGAACACTACGCAGGAAGCCAAAGAAGATTGATAAACCAACACAGAACTGGTGTCGTTAGCCGCTACACGCTGCGGGATTTGCTGAGGGGATCCGAGCACTTATGGGCTGAATGGTTCGATGTGCAATGAGAATGATCTGTCGACTAACTAACTAACTAACTAACTAACTAACTAACTAACTAACTAACTAATTTTGGACACTTAAAACCCTGATGGAGTCAAACCATCGCCAGTCAACATTTGAAGGACACTACCATTGATTCATTGATATAGAAGACGACGGCAGTGAACGAGCTCAGATAGCTACGAAACAGACCAAACCCGAGCTCCAACCAAAGCTTTAACAGTACAAGTAGAGGTACACCATTAGGAAGTGAGGGGAATCCTCCAGCAATATCTCACTGTAACGGAGACATTCTCGCTGCTTCTGTTTCCCCTTTTATCTCCCAATGGAGCATACGTCCACGCCCAGCTCACGCCAAGCCCGCCTGTAGATTCGTTTATGATTGGATAGATGTCACCGGTAATGTTTTCTACTGGATGAGAAAGCCAGTTCCATGCCAACACTTTTATGTCTCCTCTCACGACATGCATGGAAGGCTGCACAGTTGCTATTTGTTCCTGACCTATGGGTCCCGGTAACACCCTGGCCATTATCACCAATAAATACCCAAAAGTATAACGAACGAACGAACGGACTTTATTTTCACATAGTCACAAATTGGGCACGCAAGCCCGCCTTACATTCGGCCCTTCCAATGACTCATCTTTCTTTCATCAATAGTGCATAATACATTCACATACGGAAAAAAACATTATAAAATGAACGTTGTAACCATAAACAATGCACATTACCATGTTATGGGACACATTCGCCACCCACCCACCCACCCCCATCCACCCACACATCCCCCACACACACATCCCCCACTCAACCAGACACACACCCCCAGGCACACACACATTCCTCACCCATCCCCCACCCACACATCAGAGACCCACACATACACTTCACCTACACAAATCTTCCCACCCACACCCACATCTCTCAGATAGGAGAACAAGAACAGGCCAACAACAAGCAGACAACTGAAGCCAACAACAAACAGACAACTGAAGCCAACAACTAACAGACAACTGAAGCCAACACTATCAGACAACTGAAGCCAACACTATCAGACAACTGAAGCCAACAACTAACAGACAACTGAAGCCAACACTAACAGACAACTGAAGACAACAACTAACAGACAACTGAAGCAAACACTAACAGACAACTGAAGCCAACAACTAACAGACAACTGAAGCCAACACTAACAGACAACTGAAGCTAACAACTAACAGACAACTGAAGCCAACACTATCAGACAACTGAAGCCAACAACAAACAGACAACTTAAGACAACAACTAACAGACAACTGAAGCCAACAACTAACAGAGCTGAAGCCAACAACTAACAGACAACTGAAGTCAACAACTAACAGACAACTGAAGCCAACAACTAACAGACAACTGAAGCCAACAACTAACAGACAACTGAAGCCAACAACTAACAGACAACTGAAGCTAACAAATAACAGACAACTGAAGCCAACACTAACAGACAACTGAAGCCAACAACTAACAGACAACTGAAGCAAACACTAACAGACAACTGAAGCCAACAACTAACAGACAACTGAAGCCAACACTAACAGACAACTGAAGCTAACAACTAACAGACAACTGAAGCCAACACTATCAGACAACTGAAGCCAACAACAAACAGACAACTGAAGACAACACTAACAGACAACTGAAGCCAACACTATCAGACAACTGAAGCTAACAACTAACAGACAACTAAAGCCAACACTATCAGACAACTGAAGCCAACAACAAACAGACAACTGAAGCCAACAACAAACAGACAACTGAAGCCAACACTATCAGACAACTGAAGCCAACAACTAACAGACAACTGAAGCTAACAACTAACAGACAACTGAAGCCAACACTAACAGACAACGGAAGCCAACAACTAACAGACAGCTGAAGCAAACACTAACAGACAACTGAAGCCAACAACTAACAGACAACTGAAGCCAACACTAACAGACAACTGAAGCTAACAACTAACAGACAACTGAAGCCAACACTATCAGACAACTGAAGCCAACAACAAACAGACAACTGAAGACAACACTAACAGACAACTGAAGCCAACACTATCAGACAACTGAAGCCAACAACAAACAGACAACTGAAGCCAACACTATCAGACAACTGAAACCAACAACTAACAGACAACTGAAGCCAACACTATCAGACAACTGAAGCCAACAACTAACAGACAACTGAAGCTAACAACTAACAGACAACTGAAGCCAACAATAACAGACAACTGAAGCCAACAACTAACAGAAATCTGAAGCCAACAACTAGCAGACAACTGAAGCCAACAACTAGCATAGAGCTGAAGCCAACACTATCAGACAACTGAAACCAACAACAAACAGACAACTGAAGCCAACACTATCAGACAACTGAAGCCAACAACTAACAGACAACTGAAGCTAACAACTAACAGACAACTGAAGCCAACAATAACAGACAACTGAAGCCAACAACTAACAGAAATCTGAAGCCAACAACTAGCAGACAACTGAAGCCAACAACTAGCATAGAGCTGAAGCCAACAACAAACAGACAACTGAAGCCAACAACAAACAGACAACTGAAATCAACAACTAACAGATAACTGAAGCCAACAACTAACAGATAACTGAAGCCAACAACTAACAGACAACTGAAGCCAACAACAAACAGACAACTGAAGCCAACAACTAACAGATAACTGAAGCCAACAACTAACAGACAACTGAAGCCAACAACTAACAGACAACTGAAGCCAACAACTAACAGAAAACTGAAGCCAACAACTAACAGACAACTGAAGCCAACAACTAACAGACAACTGAAGCCAACAACTAACAGACAACTGAAGCCAACAACTAACAGATAACTGAAGCTAACAACTAACAGACAACTGAAGCCAACAACTAACAGACAACTGAAGCCAACAACTAGCAGACAACTGAAGCCAACAACTAACAGACAACTGAAGCCAACACTAACAGACAACTGAAGCCAACAACAAGCATAGAGCTGAAGCCAACAACAAGCAGTGAGCTGCAGAAAGCAACAAGCAGATAGCTTAAGCCAAGAACACGGAGAGAGCTGCAGTAAAATAAACTAAGCAGAGAGCTGAAGCTAACAATAAACAGAGAGCTGAAGCCAACAACAAGCAGCGAACTGCACAAAACAACAATCAGAGAACTGAAGCCAACAACAACAAGTGGACAGCTGACGCTAACAAGAAGCAGACACCTACATAAATAAATCGAAAGAAGCAGCAAGAATCTACAATCCGATGTTTGTCAGAGAAACAGACACAAAATAAAGATCTCAAATATAACGCCAGAAAAACGACTGTTCGATATGACCAAGTCCACCGTTTCCAACGTGAAAGGGACATGAATAAGTAAATAGTCCCTCGGAAACATCTCCCCGCTGCCAGAGACCAAACTATCCGACTTAGAACAAAGTGCTTAATTTTTGATGTTGCAAAACGACATGTAATATTCGCCTCTTTCTTGCATGCTTCATTTCTTAATGTGTCCCACAATATTTAATGTTCCCCCTCTTGCATGCTTCATTTCCTGATGCTTCCTTCAAAATTGAATGTGTGTTTCCTTCTTTCGTGATTTTATGAAAACCTGAAGAAATCAACGCAAAACTAGCTTAGAAATTCACAGAATATGTCGATTAAAATTAATAAACTATGTTAACCAAATTAGAAAGAATTTTGACTAAATTAAGAACAATGATGGCCAAATTAAGAAATATGTTGGCCAAAGTAAGAAAATATATTAGCCAAAGTCGGAAAAGTATTGGTCAATAATTATAAAATTGTATCAACCAAACTAAGAAATACTTCTGTCAAAGGAATAAATACGAAGACAAAAATAAGAAAGTATGTTAGTCAAATTAAGAAAATTAGTAACCAATGTGAGAAAAATGTCGACAAAACTAAGAGATATGTATGACAATGTAAGAAAAACGTTGACCAAAATGAGAAATATGTTAGTCAAATGAAGAAAAATATTAACAAAAGGTAGAAAACGTATGACAAAGAAATAAAAATGCTGACCACAGTAAACAAATATGTTAGCCAAATTAAGAAAATATGTTAGTCAAATCAAGAAATATGTCGACCAAACTAGGAAATACGAAAAATTTTTGCGAAATTAAGAAATATGTCGAACAAAGTAAGAAGAATGGTGACCAAATCAAGAAAAATGTTGACAAAAGTAAGAAAATATATTAACCAATGTAGTAAAAATAAGGGCCAAAATAATACAAATATGCCTACCAAACTAAGAAATAGGAATGGCAAAGTAAGAAAAAAGGTTGGCCAAAATAAGAAATATCTTAGTCAAATGGATACAAATTATAGCTCACAACCAGACAATAATTTATTCTGGAGGGGGTACTCATGAAAAAGGTGTAGGAATAATATTTGTCGAAAAAACAGCCAAGTGAATTAATGGATACGGATGCATTTCAGATAGAATTATTATGGTCAAAATCAAAGGCAAACCAATAGATATAAATATTATGCACGTACATGTACCAACAACAAGCAGTAGTGATGAAGAAATACAACACATTTACTATAAAATAGAAATAGCAATGGCTCAAATTGGAGCACAAGAAATAAACAAAATACTACTTTTAATGCAAACGGAGGAAAGTGGAAAATGGAGGATGTAGTGGGGAATTATGGCTTAGGTGCAAGAATTGAAAGAGGAGAAAAACTAATAGACTGGACAAATATCAATGATATGTTAATTGGAAACCCATGGTTTAAACACCATAAAAGACGACTATACATATGGAAAAGCACTGTTAAGACCATATGCAACAAAATTGACCTCATAATTATTAATAAAAGATTTAGAAATACTTTAATTAATGTAAAGACAATGTCTGGCGCTGCCTGTTATAGAGATCATGCTATGTAGACAAATAAAAGTAGGATTGAATAGATGGAAAAAACAAATGATTAAGAACGTAAGATTTAATAAAGAGGTTCTGAAAGTAGATAAAAAAAATTCAAGAACAACACATAACGACTATGAAAAATAGATACAATGCAGTAGCTAAAATACAGAGTATAAATGGAAATGGGAAATGTTAATGGACTCCATTATTCAAAGTAGCAAAGTGATATTACCGAAGAGAAGCGAAAAAAGAAAAAAAAATGGATGAATGGAGAAATCTTAATGCTGATGGACAACCCACAACGAGCACGTTTGTAATAACAGATAGTGAGTGGATTTGGGGACTATATCCCTAAAGTCAAACTGCAAGGTCAGTGATAGGCTTGGTGACGGCTACGCCTAGACATTTGTGACATTAAATCTGAGTTCTCTGACGTCCATACCCATAGTCATGCAACGCCCTCTCGTCCGTCCGCCCGTGCATGTACTTACGTGTACGCCTGGGATTCGAAACTGTCACCTCCAAATACCGTTGACGGATTCTCTTTAAAATCACTTACCAAGACCAGCTTTCATTTTCATTTAAAACAATAAATAGATAAATAAATATATGAAATGGCAGTAACTTTGAAAAACAATAGCCAATTGATAATTAGTGAGTTATATCTCATTTGAGGCATTAATTTGTGATGTGGCTCATGTGACGTCTCATTGAATATATATACATTTTCTCGGCTCTGGCCACCGCATTCCCACCGCATTTCGGGGTCTATTGCGACATTCCCTACTACTCAGGTGTTTGTTGGAGTGACCGCTTGTAAGTACTTACAGCAGATGGGTAAACCAAAATTATTATTGATTCGTGTCTGCCTTCAGAGTCTGACCTAGACCTTGAGCAAATGACTATCACAGCAGACACTAATACTGGCATTGAAAGATCCTTCTCCTGTCTATTTTAACACTTTATTCTTACATGTTGATTGTATCTTACATTCAAATCAAATTGCATCAGCTTAGGCTAGTCATGGCTGTTTTAATTCAAGTGTTTAAATTCAGGTGTCTCTAAATTGTAAGACTCAAAAAGAACAAGTAAATAAGTAGGTCCATATTACATTAAAACAATCACATACCATATGATGAAAACAATGTTTTCTCGTAGTGAATTTTAATAACAAAGACACAAACCATAGATTGTACGATTTATTGCCTGGCATATTTCGCTGCATCTCGTCAGGAACATTCAACAACTAACACAAGAAGACAACGGGCATCAGAGTATGTGTCTACAAAAACCACTGCCACTGACCTTTCCGTTTCCGTAACATGGATTGCTGGAACCTCCAGGACAAGGAAGACAGCTGTGGCCATAGAAACCTTTACAACATGTCCGTTTCTGTGTGACGTGTAGTAGATTTCACAATAGAGAAAAGAATACATGAATAGCATTAACAAAGTCTTCTTCAAAGAAACATTTAACACACGCATATATCGCTTCGCGGGACACTAAACATAACAGCTGATGAATACCTTGCATGTATCACTGCATGTAACAACACAACAGCTGATGGAAACTTGCATGTATCACTTCATGGAATAACACAACAGATGATAAACACTTGCACGAACTATTATCCACACCACCAATGTCCACACCATTACAGCCCACATAACGACTATTCACTTCTATACTATTCACATCACCAATATCCACATCATAATTAACGATATCTTAATTATTCACATCGTCATTTCCACATCATAATTATCCACACCAGTACTATCAACATTACACTATCCACAACACCACAATCCACACTATTATTATCCACATAACGTCTATTTACATATACACTGTTCACATCACATATATCCACACCATAATTATAAATATATATATATATATATATATATATATATATATATATATATATATATATATATATATATTCTCATTATCCAAATCCTCATTAACCACTATCCCCATCTTCCTTAATGACATCTTCACTATCTGTATATACACCAACAACGTTCTACACTAAACACATCTACACTTTCCACGTCATGACAATCTATATCAACACTATTCACATCATCACTATCCATATTAAAATTATCATATCGTCACTATCTCAATCATCAGTATGCACATTATCATTATCCACATCATCACTATCCATATCTACAATATCAATATCGACAACATGACCATCCACATCACCATTAAACATATTATCCACAACATCACTGTACACATCATCACTATTCACAACATCATTATACTCATCATCACTATATAACATTTGTGTGTCGTTGGGTGCGGGTCTGTGGGTTAGTGGGGATGTGTGTGTGTGTGGGTGCGGGATGTGCGTTTGATGGATGTGTGGTTGGGGGATGGGTGATTGGGGGTGTGTGTGGGTGGGTGGGTGGAGGATGTGTGGGTGGGTGAGTGTGTGTGGGTTGGGGAATGGTGGGGGATGTGTGTGTGAGGAGATGTGTGTGGGTGGGGCATGTGTGTGTGGATGGGGGATGTGTGTGTGTTGGTGGGGGGGGGTGGGGATTGTGTGGTGGGGATGTGAAGGTGTGTTGGTGGGGGATGTGTGTGTGGGTGGGTGGGTGCGGGATTTGTGTGTATATGTGATGGCAGGTTGTGTGGGTTGGTAGGGGATGTGCGTGAGGGGATGTGTGGTTGGGGGATGGTGTTTGGCTGAGATTTTGAGGGGTGTGTAAGTGGGTGGGTTGGTGAGTGTGTGTGGGTTGGGGGATGGGTGTGTGTATGTTGTGGGGGGGGGGCTGTGTCGATGGGTGGGGGGAGGTATTTCATAACATGGTAATATGCGTTGTTTATGTTTACAACATTCAGTTGATTTCAATGATTTTTCCTATGTGAATGTATAATGCACTATTGATGAAAGAAAAAAAGAGTGATTGGAAAGGCCGAATGTAGCACGGGCCTGTGTGCCAAATTTGTGACCCTTTAAAAATAAAGTTAAATCAAATCAAATTAAATCAAATCACATATCATCATCAATAGTATCAACAGCATCAATATCTCCGTCTACAATATCTTCATCACAACTCGTATCATCATCTAGGCTAGGCTTTCCACATCACCACTATCAACATCCTCTCTGTCTACATCCACACTGTCGACATCTACACTATCGATATCTACATTATCCCCATCTACTCTGTCTACATCTACTCTATCCACAACTACAATATCTACATCAACGCTATCCACAATTACACTATCCATATATGCACTATCCAAATCACCAATATCCACATCTGCAACACAGCCCACGCGAGATGAGACTTTGATATCGGGTTGGGAGAAAAGTCTCTTCACCAACCTCACCCCAATAGATGCAAACCTTCTCAATGACCGGAACGTTAATGCACCAAACACTAAAGTTAAAACTCAGTCTTGTAGATGCTGCACCGACCAACAGTATGTTAGCACGAAATCTTACCTGGACTTTCCTCAGACACATTGTAGTGCAATCCCCATAGCCTCTAGAGTCAAAATCTCGCTTCCATCTGAAGACTTCAGTACATGAATAATCACCCATTGACAAGTGTTCTAACCAGTTAAAGTGTCTTGATGGCAAACCACCACAGTTTGTCTTTTCATCCTGCAGAAGACACCAGTGAAAAAAGTCGCTTAAAAGTCGACAGTGTCGACTTCATTGCACTGGGATATTATCCCATATTGCCACATGGCGTTTAGACAGAATGACGTCATTGGAATAGGCGGTGGAAAAGGACGACGTCATAACACGGCAACGGGAGACACTTCGGGAGAGGACATCAGGACAGCGGTGTTTTCTATGGGCTCCGTGTTGGAGAGGATAGGATCTGGTTTGGCGCAATCTTCTTAGTGAGCGAGGAAATCGTCTGTTGTCTCACATTCATACAGTGATGGGACCGTGACAGGAATAACCCTTAGACGAGTTAAACGCGGCTGGTAAATCCTTGGGAAAAGAGCGACCTTCTTAAAGCAATGGCAGAATTCGGGAACCGAGTCTGTATAACTGTATAACCACCCGTCCCCGTCTTCATGGGCAGGTTATAATATGGAATAGCGTTCTTTGTTGTTCTGCGAGAGCATGTAATAAATGCCTGAAATTGCCGTCGGCTGGTTTGCGTCTGTTTCATCAAGGTGAGCGCTGTTTAGTATTTTGTTGTTGAGTACGAGCAACTTTATGTCTTGGAGTGAGATGCGTCGGCATGTGTCAAGACAATGTGGGGTCTCTGATCCAGAAAGCATCGTGTGGATGTAAACAACGAAGATTCCCGCCATATCGCTAAGTAAACGAAGGAGAATGCACACCAGGATCAATTCCTGAAGCACGATGCAGCACCAAGATCGCTTGTTACAGCAGTTGCCGAAAGATCGTGAGTAACGCCAACATACTTATTGTTTGACGATTATCTGCAGGTAAAGTGACTAAATAGTTTAATTAAACTAGTCCTTCATAAGTGCCACAGTTTGAGAAGTTTATCAGTGGAAAGAAAGAAATAAAGATTACACTATGCTATATTAACTGATCTACATACATGGTGCGCACGAGCAGAAACAGATAATGAACATTACGTGTATTTAATAACAGCAAATTATATACTTGTGACAAGACCGCCAGGGCTTGGACTGGTTTGCCACGATAGATACTATCCCCTGCCTTTGCTCCAACCACCTCAATAGCACTCTACATCTACCAGGCCCCACACAAGCCGGGACAGCTTAACCTTCCCTCCCTCACCTAGGGTTCCAAACCCCAAGGGGGCTCGGACCAGACACCAGTCATATCACTGCACAAAGTCATAGCTAAGAGAACAAAAATTTAATTCTGAACTACGTCAACCACAACACAGAGAAGGATGGCTGGAAGCCAGACTCGAAGAACTATGTACAAGATCAAAGACGCAGATGAGTATTCATCATGGAGGCGGACGATAGCTCGTGCGGTTGTCCAGTCGTGGTAGCGACTCACCCAGGCTCCTCCAGTGGACTGGAACTCCAAGGTCTGCTGTCTCTCCAAAGTTCCCTCTTCACCCAGAGAACCAAGCAAGGGCTGATCAAGCGCAGTACCACTGCCTGACTGACACTGCACTGATGAACAAGGATCCTTCCTTGCTGTCCTACTATTTCCCTCGTCACACTCTTGATGAAGTCTGGGCCGACCCTAGAACATTAGCGGTCTCCCACTTGCAGAAAAAAATACATGTAGCACCGTCTCAAAATACACAAGAGCCAGGTCACTCTTCTATCTCATCTGTGACCCACACACTGATATGTCACTTACACAATACGCGGTTGCTCCACACGAACACACAATGTCACTGGTACAGTCTATCAGGTGACTAAACACTTCACCTTAGTTCCATGTCCTTGGACAATAGATCTTCACACAGTATTATGTACCTACCCTGATCCATGGGTAGTAATCACAACCTAGCATACACTGTCAACAGTTCATCACGTTGGCATGAGGTAGCTCCCTACCTCAACAAACCTGTCACTCTGGTGTTTCCACCAATGTTGTAATCAATGTCCTAGTTCACTAGACCACATGTTGGCTTCATAAAGGTAACCAATGTAAAAACACTATGTAAGCATCAACTGATACATGGTGTCCCATAACCCAGCCGGGCCAGAAGCATATAACACAGGTCATGGCGACCGGTAACAATGATCACTCTGCACAACTTGAAAGGTCACTACCTTGCAATTACCAAGGTTTACACAGAGACTGAATGTCACCAGTGCTTCACTGGCTTGAATCACCAGACGTTTCAGTGTTGGATCCTCTCAGGATCGGATGACACTCGTCGGACTCTTGACGGAGGTCCTAACCTAGACCTACCGACTTATTCAGCACTCAGCTCCTTCCAACATCGATCTCGCAGAATCAGACAACCACTCCCAGTATGGCCTCAATCAACTTCTGGATAGGCACTGGAATGAGTGGGCCCATAGAGCTCATGGTGCAGCTCTTGAATCTTCTTCTGTATAGTAATAACAGATCCTGAAACACGGAGAGGTTGGTGTGAGTACTCAACTACAACAAAGACTACCAGCATCTCCACCCTGTCACCTGCCTCTCAGACATTCCTCATGTCTACCAACATGAGTATGAAATCATCACATCATAGATCTACTTAGTCACTATAATATATAGGCATAATGATGGTAGACAAAGCAATAGCACACCTGTTCAGTCAAGTAACACGTCTGGGCTACATATAACCCCTAGCACCAGAGTCGACTGTATGACTCTGTCAAGCATCCTTCGCCTGGTGCCAGTCCAATCCGGTTTCATCTCCCATCCTCAATCAACATATACACTTACTTTCCTTTCAGTGTAGGGTTTACTGTATCGAGAAGGTGTCCAGCCGGACATCTCCTTCCTGACAGACTCATCAATTCATCAATCCCTTAACCCATGGACTGATGAATTACACACATTAATAACTATATGTCCATAAGGAATTATACTCCTGATAATTCATTACTATAGCATTAACTAAGGAGAACTCATGACTTGTTACACTTAACTAACAAAATCATATCACAGCCATAGTGTCAGGTCTGGGATCCCTGCCCCAGATCCTGAGTTGCCCTTGTATTCACTGACTATCTTCCAGGTCAGTCATCCCTGTGCCGGTCGAGCACAGCTGTGGTGGCCATCCACCACTACACTTTCCCACAGCTACTGTGGGTCTCGTGTACCTTGTCCCGTGACGACTTAAGTCACGTCATCCAATGTAGCAAACCTCCAGACTCCACTATGCCCCTCCCAACTACTACCTCACGGCAGTACTCCAAGTACTCCATGAACCGAGTCAGGGTTCCAGAAGAGTAGAATATTAGAGACAGAAATGGTTAGGTTCAAACCTCGATCTATCTAGACACCTCGGCCTCGAATTACGGAGCGCCGCATCACCCTCGATCGGGTATGTTCATCCATCGGATATGCACGATTGCATCGGGTCGGACCTATTACCGATCGGGTTGGGGTTACCGGCCTACCTCCCGCTGCCTAGACAAACGTAAGATGGAACACGCACGGTCATCCTTGCGTACGGACATGACAACAAGCAGTAACAATAGTATCATGAATACTTCTTATCAATTGTTATCCTACCGATGCAACGCCATTCGGCTTACGCGGAATAACACTGCTATCTGCACACAGCAAATACACCCCTGCTGATTTCACCTTGATTCCTCGAAAAATCACCATCACTGATAGAACAAGTACGTTACCATTCTAATGTCACGAAGCACATTACACAGTTCTAATAATAAGCTATACCTTATCATTTACAGCGTCTAGCATGTTGATGTCATGACGGACAAACTGTCGCCTTGCCTGCGTAATGAATAAACCAAACCCGTAACTGCTACACACTGTAACGCACATCGTTCGGCCTATTTTATTTACACACCACTCGCGGTGGAACACGGCTTGTTCCGTCAGGTAACACACTACATTGCTGATCGATAAAGCCTACTTAAAAAGGCAACCGCCAACTGTAACGGATAACGCTACGCGACAACCCAATTTTGCGATGGCAATTATTTCATTCCGGGAACTCAGCACGGCATTACGACAACAATTAAATCATAGAATAAGTACTCAACTAACCTGTGATTGAAGAATCACAACCTTGACTGTAGATGTCCGCACTGGCCGCGAATATTGACATCACAATTACCTCAGCCTCTTGGCTGCGATCTGTCTACGCTGAGGTTTGGTGGGCGACTGCTCACGACAAAGTCAGTGCGCCTTCCACTCGCCTACACGGGCCGCGTGACTTTCATGATACATGAAGAAAACCAGAGTCACGATAAGTTTCCCCACCCCGTGCTGCATGAAGCACTCGTGAACTTAGAGATCTCTACCAGGTACGCACTTGGGAGAACATTCTAGATTTTCCATAAATAACTAGAATAGCTCCGCCCCCGCACTACTTTTCTAGGGAACTCCCCTATTAATTGACATTAAATTCAAGGGAGACCAACGCATGGCACTCCCTTCAAAGGGCTATTATGCAGAGATCTTACGATATTTATCCGTTTCGTCACATAGGCCCCCACTTAAGATGGTCGACCCGGTCGAACTCACTAGACAAAGATCGGTCTGAACTCTGAACCTCTACTCTATCAAGATTGGATTCCCAGGAAAAGACGTTCCATAACATTCACTTTCCCTGCGGAGATCCACCAGAATGGTATGGATGCTGGATCACCCACCACCGCCTCAAACATACGTTATCTCCAGCGATTAGGCCCGAAACGTAACGGCCTGGTGATTGGCTTACAGGATCTGTCTACACTGGACTGTTCCGCATCCACCTGTTGCAGGCCATCGGTTACTTTACTGAAGGTTCGTTCGTCCCTTCCGACAATAGGATATTTCCTATCCCGACTAGGCATCACCTTCGTGGACTGTTCGCGGATGTCGACCGAAATGAATGGTCGCTTACTCCAGGTTCGTCTGGAGTACCCTTGCTCCTGCCTTCTCTCCCGCGAGTAAGGACAGTGAGCCTGTCGGCGTATCGAGTCACCCGACGATCCCGTCGTGCCAGATGTGACATCGCCTGTCCGACCACGATTCCCAGTGTGCTTAACACCATGGGCCTCTTCCCGACGGAGCCCGTTCGCCCTATCTACGGTTGAACGCTCAGGAGACCGCAGACCCTCCCCACAGGATGTACTGCGTAGGACTGAGTCTTCCTCGCCCTCGTCTGGACCCAGAACCGAATCTAGCGCGATGGTAGTCGCACTATCTGGTGGAGAAACTACCTCGGACCTCTCCAAATTCTGAAGGAGAGTACAATGGAACTTACGCAATTCCCCGCGGACCTTCACCTCATACGTGGATCGGGACATTATCCGCTCCACAGGAAAAGGGCCCTGCCATCCGAGTTCGAATTCCGCCCCCTCGATTGGGAGAAGCGCGAGAACCCTATCTCCAATCTGCAGAGATACACCGTTTTTGGTCTTGTGCTTTGGTGCTGCCAGACAACACGTTGGGCACGACCGGATATATCTCCGCACGTCGCCTGTCATTCCAGGCCAGTGGTAGTGGCTGGAAAGACACTGGACTGTTGTCCCCACATCCTTATGTCCGGTTAAGGATAAGGTATGCACTCTATGTATCAAGCGGGATCTGTAGTCAGTAGGGACTACCATCTGACCGTACTGGCTATCCCCTTGCCCGGCTCTACGATAAAGCAACCGGTTTTCTACATAGAACTGACCCGGAGTTGGCGGGACAGAACTTTGGGACACCTCCAGTAAGTAAGGACGCAAAGTCTGGTCCCCACTTTGAGCACTGCTCACTAACCTCGCAAGAGAATGGTCTATTTCCTTACCACACTGCCTTTTTCCATCCTTAGCCCTGGCCTGCCTAGCGCTCACTAGACAATGTTCCCTGGGGTCCCCCAGGAATACATGCGGACGACCGAGGATCAAAGGGTAAATAGGATCAGGCAGCACAGCCGCCTGGATGCTACCCGTAACGTACCTGCACCGAATGTCAATCCGAGCAATCGGCAAGTCCATAGCTACGGAGCTCCTCATGGCCAGCTGAAATTCTCTTGTCTCGCCGGTGAGCTGCCCTGGGCTCACAAGGTGGGATGAGATTACAGCTTCAAACTGCAATCCTGTATCGTATAGACATTCCACCTGCTTCCCATTCACCTCTATCGTTTCGATCGCAGGTGATTTCTCAGACTTTGGTTTCTCCCGACCCTTAGGTGTGGTCTCGCTAGGTCTACCTCTAGTAGAGGCGAGACACGCAAAGTGCAAGTCCTTTGGCTTCCTCAGACAATCTACAGTATTATGGGAAGGAGACTTACAGTGCTTACACCACCTCTTACTCCACTTCCGTTTTGGGGAGGCGGGAGGGCTTTGCTTATCGGGTTTCTTACCAGAGTCTTTTACCACAGGATCTGCTACATTGGATGATTCTTTGGGACCTTTGGTCTTGGGCTTCGGATCAAGCCCCTTCTGCCTTTTCTGTGAATCAGTCTGACTGGAATCCCCAGTCTCACCATAGACTTCCACATACCTTTCAGCTAACTTATTTACTATGTCTAGCCTTTCCGCCCCATTTTCCCCTAAGAAATTCCTTAAAGGCTTGGACATCTGCATTTTCATTTGATCCACCACCATCAACTCTCTCAGACTCTCATAATCCTCTTTGAAATTGGCCAAGGCCATCCACTTCAACAGGTATGAGTTCAACCTCACACTATAGGCCGAGAACATCTCATCTGGTTCTCTCTTGGAAGTTCTGAACCTCCGCCTGTAAGCATGGGCTGTCATTTCGAATCTTTTCAAAAGAGCCGATTTCAGGGTTGGATAATCATTGTCCATCCCTGGGGGAAGACGCGCATACACTTCGTACGCGGTGCCACGGAGTCCTTGTGAAAGCTTAAGATTCCAACGCTCAGGCTCTAAACCCATAGCTTTACACATTGCCTCGAACTTCTCTAAGAATTGATCTATCTTCTCTTGGTCCGGTTCAAATGGTGGAAACGGCCATTTCATAGCATGGTACGCTGGTCTGCTGGCTACTGATGAGCTAGGTAAAGCTACTCCACCTACTGCTCCCTCAGACTCACCAACCGATTTAGCCTCTACCTCAAGTTGCTTCATACGGAACTCATGTTCCATTTCCAACTTCCTAGCATCTAATTTCTTAGACTCTAGGTCAGCTGCCAGTTTTTGTGCCTGTTGGTCTGCCACCAACTTTTGCTCTTCAAGTGCTACCTTTCGAGCTTCCAGCTCAATTTCCGACTTTCTTCTCTCCCTCTCTTCTGCTCTGAAGTCTCTCTCTACTTCCAGTACATAGGCTTTAAACTCCTCACCTTCCAATCCCATCTCAGTTGCAGATGCCCGCACCTTAGCTAAATCTAAAGTACGAGTAGCCATGCTTAGTGTAACTTAGTATCAGTATAGATATGCAATACTCAATCACAATGCTAACTTAACTAAATGTCGGTCCACGTCGAAGAGAAAGGTTTCAGTAGCCCTACTCGTCAAGTAGATAATAGGTATAGGACAGATGACACTATAACCTATTCCTACGAGATGTCAGAACAAAGAGAAGATCCCGGACGGGCCCCCACTCTATCTTGTGACAAGACCGCCGGGGCTTGGACTGGTTTGCCACGATAGATACTATCCCCTGCCTTTGCTCCAACCACCTCAATAGCACTCTACATCTACCAGGCCCCACACAAGCCGGGACAGCTTAACCTTCCCTCCCTCACCTAGGGTTCCAAACCCCAAGGGGGCTCGGACCAGACACCAGTCATATCACTGCACAAAGTCATAGCTAAGAGAACAAAAATTTAATTCTGAACTACGTCAACCACAACACAGAGAAGGATGGCTGGAAGCCAGACTCGAAGAACTATGTACAAGATCAAAGACGCAGATGAGTATTCATCATGGAGGCGGACGATAGCTCGTGCGGTTGTCCAGTCGTGGTAGCGACTCACCCAGGCTCCTCCAGTGGACTGGAACTCCAAGGTCTGCTGTCTCTCCAAAGTTCCCTCTTCACCCAGAGAACCAAGCAAGGGCTGATCAAGCGCAGTACCACTGCCTGACTGACACTGCACTGATGAACAAGGATCCTTCCTTGCTGTCCTACTATTTCCCTCGTCACACTCTTGATGAAGTCTGGGCCGACCCTAGAACATTAGCGGTCTCCCACTTGAAAAAAAAAATACATGTAGCACCGTCTCAAAATACACAAGAGCCAGGTCACTCTTCTATCTCATCTGTGACCCACACACTGATATGTCACTTACACAATACGCGGTTGCTCCACACGAACACACAATGTCACTGGTACAGTCTATCAGGTGACTAAACACTTCACCTTAGTTCCGTGTCCTTGGACAATAGATCTTCACACAGTATTATGTACCTACCCTGATCCATGGGTAGTAATCACAACCTAGCATACACTGTCAACAGTTCATCACGTTGGCATGAGGTAGCTCCCTACCTCAACAAACCTGTCACTCTGGTGTTTCCACCAATGTTGTAATCAATGTCCTAGTTCACTAGACCACATGTTGGCTTCATAAAGGTAACCAATGTAAAAACACTATGTAAGCATCAACTGATACATGGTGTCCCATAACCCAGCCGGGCCAGAAGCATATAACACAGGTCATGGCGACCGGTAACAATGATCACTCTGCACAACTTGAAAGGTCACTACCTTGCAATTACCAAGGTTTACACAGAGACTGAATGTCACCAGTGCTTCACTGGCTTGAATCACCAGACGTTTCAGTGTTGGATCCTCTCAGGATCGGATGACACTCGTCGGACTCTTGACGGAGGTCCTAACCTAGACCTACCGACTTATTCAGCACTCAGCTCCTTCCAACATTGATCTCGCAGAATCAAACAACCACTCCCAGTATGGCCTCAATCAACTTCTGGATAGGCACTGGAATGAGTGGGCCCATAGAGCTCATGGTGCAGCTCTTGAATCTTCTTCTGTATAGTAATAACAGATCCTGAAACACGGAGAGGTTGGTGTGAGTACTCAACTACAACAAAGACTACCAGCATCTCCACCCTGTCACCTGCCTCTCAGACATTCCTCATGTCTACCAACATGAGTATGAAATCATCACATCATAGATCTACTTAGTCACTATAATATATAGGCATAATGATGGTAGACAAAGCAATAGCACACCTGTTCAGTCAAGTAACACGTCTGGGCTACATATAACCCCTAGCACCAGAGTCGACTGTATGACTCTGTCAAGCATCCTTCGCCTGGTGCCAGTCCAATCCGGTTTCATCTCCCATCCTCAATCAACATATACACTTACTTTCCTTTCAGTGTAGGGTTTACTGTATCGAGAAGGTGTCCAGCCGGACATCTCCTTCCTGACAGACTCATCAATTCATCAATCCCTTAACCCATGGACTGATGAATTACACACATTAATAACTATATGTCCATAAGGAATTATACTCCTGATAATTCATTACTATAGCATTAACTAAGGAGAACTCATGACTTGTTACACTTAACTAACAAAATCATATCACAGCCATAGTGTCAGGTCTGGGATCCCTGCCCCAGATCCTGAGTTGCCCTTGTATTCACTGACTATCTTCCAGGTCAGTCATCCCTGTGCCGGTCGAGCACAGCTGTGGTGGCCATCCACCACTACACTTTCCCACAGCTACTGTGGGTCTCGTGTACCTTGTCCCGTGACGACTTAAGTCACGTCATCCAATGTAGCAAACCTCCAGACTCCACTATGCCCCTCCCAACTACTACCTCACGGCAGTACTCCAAGTACTCCATGAACCGAGTCAGGGTTCCAGAAGAGTAGAATATTAGAGACAGAAATGGTTAGGTTCAAACCTCGATCTATCTAGACACCTCGGCCTCGAATTACGGAGCGCCGCATCACCCTCGATCGGGTATGTTCATCCATCGGATATGCACGATTGCATCGGGTCGGACCTATTACCGATCGGGTTGGGGTTACCGGCCTACCTCCCGCTGCCTAGACAAACGTAAGATGGAACACGCACGGTCATCCTTGCGTACGGACATGACAACAAGCAGTAACAATAGTATCATGAATACTTCTTATCAATTGTTATCCTACCGATGCAACGCCATTCGGCTTACGCGGAATAACACTGCTATCTGCACACAGCAAATACACCCCTGCTGATTTCACCTTGATTCCTCGAAAAATCACCATCACTGATAGAACAAGTACGTTACCATTCTAATGTCACGAAGCACATTACACAGTTCTAATAATAAGCTATACCTTATCATTTACAGCGTCTAGCATGTTGATGTCATGACGGACAAACTGTCGCCTTGCCTGCGTAATGAATAAACCAAACCCGTAACTGCTACACACTGTAACGCACATCGTTCGGCCTATTTTATTTACACACCACTCGCGGTGGAACACGGCTTGTTCCGTCAGGTAACACACTACATTGCTGATCGATAAAGCCTACTTAAAAAGGCAACCGCCAACTGTAACGGATAACGCTACGCGACAACCCAATTTTGCGATGGCAATTATTTCATTCCGGGAACTCAGCACGGCATTACGACAACAATTAAATCATAGAATAAGTACTCAACTAACCTGTGATTGAAGAATCACAACCTTGACTGTAGATGTCCGCACTGGCCGCGAATATTGACATCACAATTACCTCAGCCTCTTGGCTGCGATCTGTCTACGCTGAGGTTTGGTGGGCGACTGCTCACGACAAAGTCAGTGCGCCTTCCACTCGCCTACACGGGCCGCGTGACTTTCATGATACATGAAGAAAACCAGAGTCACGATAAGTTTCCCCACCCCGTGCTGCATGAAGCACTCGTGAACTTAGAGATCTCTACCAGGTACGCACTTGGGAGAACATTCTAGATTTTCCATAAATAACTAGAATAGCTCCGCCCCCGCACTACTTTTCTAGGGAACTCCCCTATTAATTGACATTAAATTCAAGGGAGACCAACGCATGGCACTCCCTTCAAAGGGCTATTATGCAGAGATCTTACGATATTTATCCGTTTCGTCACAATACTATCGTTTGAGACAATAGTAAATAGTTAAATACGATCATAATATTGTCCAAGTTTGGGAAAGTGAAGCACAATACAGTAATGGAGAAGTAAACACAACTGATATATTTGGTTTACGGATCGTTTGAGTCCACACTCGACTTATAATGTGTTGTTGGTACAGAAGAAGGAGTCGTTAGCTTCCTACACGACATTTCCACTCTGTTAACAAAGCAGTGAGTCAAACTTATATTAGGAGAAAGAACACTTACTTTCACGCTTATGACACTGATATAACTACACACAAGGATGGTACGGTATTGCCAGTACCCACACATTTAACATACGAGTATCAAGAATAGGAGGACACATATGAAGATTAAGTTGACACAGTACCACTTCATTACTTTGAACTTTACTCTTCACGGGAAACTTCAATATATATTTACGAGTTACAACGGGATATCTGACAGAATACATAGAGACACGTTATCATTACACCTCAGCATGCAGGAAATCTAACACGTGTACGCTCACTTGATTTGAAGTCGAAGCATACAGATAGACTTTAATGTCACATAGTACCCAATTGTTCAAGGTATTTAATCGATAACGATTCACACTGGGACAGTTATATTTATTATATCGGGACATTAAAGGACATTATACACATCAAGATACTACTGGACACTACACTGCACCTGAAACGCATCGAAGCGTTACATGTTCCTCAAGACTCTGACGCCAGGACAGACGTACACTATCACACGGATTGACAACTACCATTTTTCATCGTGACACCAGACACAGTCAGCTTGTTCACGCATTGGACTTTATGTACCAGAACTGGATGCAAGCAGATCTACTGATTCCACTGTAGGCATCATTCTTTCCGATACCTACAGCAGCCTAAACGTATCACAATAAGGCTGCAGTAAAATTCAAACGTCGTCGTTACACTACAGCCAACTACGTGTTATGGGTTGGTTACGGACTTCCTTAGTCCAGGGTGAAAGTACAAGTTAATTGTACTATCGTTCAAGCCAGGAGCAACAGTCTATTGTGGACACAGCTTCTCTGGTATCAATCAACAAACATACCAATACTCGAGTGGTGACCACGGATCAATTTCTTATTGAACTGATCGACACAATTCTATGTCAAATTTTTTGAACGACAGGAACTCTACTCAGTTATATTTACAGACACGAGAACCTGAAAAAGGCCAGTATATGTTACTGTTGGTTAATGTGTTATTGTTGATAAATGAGGTGCTTATTATTTAATATTAAGTAAATTAGTTCAAAAATGGATGGTGGGAGCAGTTAGAAGAGCGTTTCTACATTAAGCAAGGACGCTTGAATATTGTGGGGTCAACACATAATTGTTGTCTTGGGTTAAGTGTAGTAGTAATTTCTATAAAAGTACTATTGTCTTTTATGAAAGAAAATATCTAGTTACGTCACTCATCAGTCGTCTTCTGTCATTGTTGACTGTCTAGTATTATATATTCTTTATACTGAATATATTTCTTATATTAATTTCTGTTATTTACAGATAGAAACACTTAAGATATATAGATAGCAAGAAGTTACTGAATTTCGTTATTGTTCAATTTTACATGGCTGTTGAGTTGCAGTTCACATTTTGTTCAGCAGTTGTTATATCTGAATTGAACATATTTACATTTTTGCATACTCTTCTATCATATTTCAGCTAGATTATTATACAGGTAGGACAAGATGTCTACACTACAATATCTCACGGAGTTGGGTGAGAAGAATGGATTGGCTGGAGCAGAACTTAGAAATTGGGTCATACAGGAATTTAGAGCTCAAACCGCACATGAAAGGGAGGCAAAGCAACTTCAAGCTACGCGTGAACGACAAGAACGGCAAAAGAAATTGGCGCTGGAGATGGCTATCAAGCAGAATGAGATAGCAGCTAGAGAAAAAGAATTAACTTTGAGACGCGAAAGGATTGCAGCCGAAAAAGAGAATTTGGCTCTGAAGGAACAGGAAAAGATAGCTGAAATGAGAAAAGAGTTAACGGCAAGACAGATAACCGCAGACGCAGAGTTAAAGGCAAGACAGATAACTGTAGAGGCAGAGTTAAAGGCAAGACAATTAACCGTAGAGACAGACATCAAGCAAAAACGACTCGCACTTGAAAATGAGAATCTTGCAAAGGAAGCAATGTGGAAGGAGCGTATGAGACAAATGTATGAAATAAAGGAAAGTAATCACACAGGTAAAGTATCTGCTACAATAGTGAAAGAACCGAACGCCAGAGATTTCGTTCAGAAAGTAACTATCGAACAAAAGTCTAACGAAACACTTACAAGTACAAATGCCCAAATTGAAACAACACAAGAAGAAGAAAAAGAAAAGACGCAAATAGAACAGGGTACATCAACGGTAGACATGCATGATACAATGCTACTGAGTGATAGCATAACGGTAAATAATGGCAAATACCAAGATTTGCACAAAGTCAACGAACCCAAACATGAAAAAATAACTGATACTCAAAAACAAGGCAAAAGACATTATTTGTCGGTAAATGACATATTTTTGAAACATTCAAAAAAGAAACCAAAAGTTACATGCATTGGTTGTTACACACAAAAGTTACAAGCACAACAAGCGAGGAAACATAGTGTAAACGGGTTCATACAAACAAACACGCATATCATAAACATGCACACAGAAGTGAAGAAGCATAGCACAAATATACACACAAAAGGCAAGAGATGTATTACATACATACGCACAAAAGTCAAGAAGTGTGTCACAAACGTACATACAGAAGTCATTAGGTGTATTACACACATGCACGCTGAAGTTAAACAGTATGTCACTAACAGATCCACACAATCAAAGAAATACGTTGCGTGCGGCATTACAATTATCCATTCACAAGTTAAAAGAAGATACACAAGACTGAAAACAATTACATTGTTCCAATCAACAAAGTTACCATGTATAAATATTGGCATGCGTGCAAAAGAGAGATTCTATAGGTTTGAAACAAAGAAAGAAAGAAAGAAAGAAAAGAAATGAAAGGAAGAATAAAAGGAAACAATAAAGAAAAATAAAATGGGATGAATGTGAAAGTGTTAGGTTCATATCAACACATAGTACACTACAGACACATTAGGGTCTTATTACTTAGTTATACCAGATGTCACTGTGTAAGGTTATACTTGTCAGAATTGTTCTCACTATCTTTCTTCGTCCTTCACTTAAGTGTGTGAAAATATGTTGGTTCTCTATTCTACAGATAATTGTTCGTAACTATATCGTTATTAGAGAACTTAATAATTTTATGAAGAGTATTTGATTTAAATATTTATTATATTTCTGATTTATTATTTTAGAAATCTTGAATCTTTGAGATATGATTCTTCACAAAACTGTAGGATCTACAACTCAATTATAATCTTGCCGATACTCTAAGTCAACTATAAATATAAATATTTTATTCAATTTATTCAATCCTAGTTTATTATAGTTGTTTGTTCATAGAGTGTTTGGAAATATGTGTTAGATAGCACCGAATTTACTGGCAATACACACACAGATCAACAATTACATATTTTTAATGCAAATACATAGTTTAAGTAGTTGGATACTTCTGTCAATATATGATTTTGACAGGATGATAAGAAAATTTACATGGAGAGGAACCGATTAGGCATGGAGAACTTTGAGAACTTTGACTTGTGTGACTTTTCTCCTGTGTCGAGTTTTCACTTGGATGGTTTGTGACTGGGTGTAACTACTTTAAAGGAAAACCGGTGAACACGTATTGTGATATGAGTTGAACATTGTATAATATTAGTATGTATATATAGGGTTAATTGAATGAATTGTGAAAATAGTTGATTAGTTAACGTAGTTAGGTTAAATACTATGTTAGTATAGTTACATTTTGATCATTGATCGTTAGTTATTATTACTTAATTATGGGTTGTCAATTTTATTGCGATCGCCATTTCCAACTATAGACACCACTACATATATCATAATGCTAGTCCCCTACCTACCCGTTTGATGACATTAAGATTTACGACATAGCGGTCGGGATAAAAGTCATTGTGTCTACACTGCTATGTGTCAGATTAATTCTCTTGATGAAAAAAAAATGATTACATCATTTTAAAAGGGAGGGGGGCATACTGCCACATGGCGTTTAGACAGAATTACGTCATTGGAATAGGCGGTGGAAAAAGGACTACGTCATAACACGGCAACGGGAGACACTTCGGGAGAGGACATCAGGACAGCGGTGTTTTCTATGGGCTCCGTGTTGGAGAGGATAGGATCTGGTTTGGCGCAATCTTCTTAGTGAGCGAGGAAATCGTCTGTTGTCTCACATTCATACAGTGATGAGACCGGGACAGGAATAACCCTTAGACGAGTTAAACGCGGCTGGTAAATCCTTGTGAAAAGAGCGACCTTCTTAAAGCAATGGCAGAATTCGGGAACCGAGTTTATAACTGTATAACCACCCGTCCCCGTCTTCAGGGGCAGGTTATAATATGGAATAGCGTTCTTTGTTGTTCTGCGAGAGCATGTAATAAATGCCTGAAATTGCCGTCGGCTGGTTTGAGTCTGTTTCATCAAGGTGAGCGCTGTTTAGTATTTTGTTGTTGAGTACGAGCAACTTTATGTCTTGGAGTGAGATGCGTCGGCATGTGTCAAGACACATATGGCTCAGTCTATTTCAGCAGCGCAGAAAGCGACGCACGAACTCTCTAGTTCCAGCGATGACCCCAAAGAGTCTCCGAAAAAATATGCACTCGAGAAACCGAAGGACGCGGCCCGGAATCGAACCCACAACCTTCGGAGCCCGAGTCAGAAGGCATGACTACTTCGCCACGGACACTCCAGACACCAGTGAGATGTTTAGTAAACAGAGGGAAACAAGATTAATTGTGAGTTTTTGTCCAGGTACTTCTGTGTCAATTGAAAAATTTAAGATAGGAGCATCCGATGGCTGGTCTCTCTGGCTGAGGGGTTGCAACACTTTCTCCGTAATCCAGTTTATCACGGAGTCTCGTAGCGGGAGAGAACTGGGAGCGGTTCGACCCCCGCTGGTGACTTGCGGGATACTGAGCCGCCGCTCCGAAAGCAATGGCAAACTACTGAGCGTAATCTTGCCAAGAAATCAACAGACAGCTGAAAGATTCTGCTGTTGACAGCGATGTCCTGTAAAGGATATGAAAAAAAGAAAAAAAAAGCATCCGATGAATTTTTTTCCCCGGGGCATGTTGGTGTGTTGGGAAACGAGCAAGCGGACAAATTGGCTGAATCTCATAATCTGGGTGGGGTATTGGTGCACAAAATGCAGATGTGTTCATGGCCATCTTCTTGACTCAGCTCAACAACTCAACACCGGCAGAGAACATGTATATTAGCGTTACCTTATTCAGGGGTCACCAAACATTTTTTCACAGTGGGCTGGATAATTGATAAAATGACGAGCGCGCGCCGCATAATTATTATGTACAATACTTGCAAGCCAGAACAAAAGCTCTGAAGAAAAAGACAAAAAACTAAGTTTAGCATTCCATGTTAATCATGGGTAAGTGACGTGCAATGCACAACAACAAAGACAATCAATATATTATTTACTAAAAAACGTTATCAAAGAAGGCGACGTTAGCATCAGAACTACTGTGCACACATCCGAATCTCAAAAACTAAGCGGCAGAAAAGGTTAGTGAGAATTGTGAAACTGACGTTTGGCTTTCAAGATATCATCAATGTTTGGTTTGGAATTGCTGCATCCAATCAAGAGAATTGCTTTTAAATGATCATCAGTCAATCTCGTTCGATGTGTTGACTACACATACTTTATTTTTTAAGATGTTTGCTCACAGACATAAGTTGCACCAAATACTGATGCCATATCAGCGGCAAATTTCTTCAGTTTCGGAAACTCAACATCAGGTAAGCAGAGGTAAAATTCAACTCGTTTTTCTTTCTCTGTGCTTCTCTTTCAACAATTCATTTGCTTGCAAATCAATGAGCTCCAACTGTAGTTTAACTGGCACATCATCAAGGTTACAATTTTAAAACATTCTGGAACAGAAGAATGTCACTAGAAGAAGAAGAAGAAGAAGAAGAAGAAGAAGAAGAAGAAGAAGAAGAAGAAGAAGAAGAAGAAGAAGAAGAAGAAGAAGAAGAAGAAGAAGAAGAAGAAGAAGAAGAAGAAGAAGAAACCACACACACATACCCCCGCCAACCCACACATCCCGGACCTATCCACACACATATCCCGCACTCTCACAATTTTCCCCACCCACCCACACACACATCAGCCAACCTACACCCACTCACACACCCAATATTCGCCACCTCTCAACTACACATCCCCACCTATACACACATCCCCACCCATAAACACATCTCCCCACTTTCCCACACATAACCCCCACCCATAAACCAAAAACACACACCTCCCACCCACACACACCACGCCACCCACATATACCCTACCCACACACATCCGCCGCTCACACACATCTTCTCACAACTACACACCTCTCCCCACCCATACACTCATCTCTCACACATCCATTCACTCACGTACTCATCCATCAACCACTCACCCCTACACATCACCTACGCGCCCATCAACACATGCATCTCTCATCTACCCTCCCACCCACACACACCCCAACCACCTAGCCAAACACACATCCCCCATCCTCGCATACATCCTTCAATCACCTGCACATCCCACACCTCCCCCACCTTTCACACATCTCCCTCGCACACAAAACTCCACCCATAAACACATTCCCCCTACACACATCTCCCACATACATAACAACAAGTTCCTAGCTTTCTCGCGTATCTGTAGCACTATGTTCTCTCCAAGTTCTCCTGTTCTCCGCACAACTGAACTTGCGGAAAGGCTGTTAGTTCCAAACAAATCGTCTTTCTCAGGACACAAGTCATTTGCTGCTTCGATCACACACACTCTTTGATGAAGCTGCCGTCATTACACGGTTTTCCTCGTTCTGCCATTTTATGAACTACTGTGTAACTTGTATGAGTGACAGATTCATTTTCAGCAAACTTTCTCGTGAAGAGATTTCTTTGTGTTTCTAAACTACTTTTCATGGACTCATATTTCTCAGAGCGTAACTTTCCTGAAAACTGTGAATATGTTGATAGATGTTATGATTCATAGTGACGCCGAAGATTGTACTCTTTCACAACGGCAACACTAACACGAGTTATTGTCAAAAAATTTTGTTTTGACCTTGACCTATTTATTGACCTCACGAATCATGAGGTGAGTACAATTCAGGTAACCACGAGACGTTAATGGCCAGATGAACACAGTCGATGGGTTGACTGATGTCCAATCAGCGAATATCTTTTATAAAAGTAACACCAAAAATGCCGGTCTCTCTGGCCGAGGGGTTACAACACTTTCTCTGTAATCCCGTTTATCACGCAGAGTCTCGTAGCGGGCGAGAGCTGGGAGAGGTTCGACCCCCGCTGGTGACTTGCGGGATAACTGAGCCGGCCGCTCAGAAATCAATGGCAAACTACTGAGCGTAATCTTGCCAAGAAATCAACAGTCAGCTGAAAGATGCTGATGTTGACAGCGATGTCCTGTAAAGGATATGCGAACCAAAAGAATAGTTAGGGACAGACACTCTCTTCTTATGACAAGATTACAAGATTACCAATATTGATCATGTAAGTTAGCACGTATGTGTGCTATCTATTTAAGGATCGAAACATCGTTTGATGGATGACAAGATTATCAAAGCTAGCATACAAATTAACAAGCATGTTAATGACAGACACACTCATATATTGACAAGCTTACAAAATTACAAACACTTGACATTTAAGGTCATTTGTGCTATCTACATTGCGACGCACACTCTCATATGATGACACGAATCATCATCATCATGTGCCACGCTGATAGGCGTGGGCGATCATGCTTCGTCATCTCACTCGATCAAAAGCATCGTAGATCAGCTCCGTGTTCCTGTCTCGACCACGCCACTTGGGCAAACCATCCAGGTATTTACTTCTCTGCCTTTCCCTTTTTTTTCTTCCCTCGATCTTGCCAGTTGTCACCAAGTTCTCCAGTGTATTTCTCCTCATAACGTGACCAAAAATATTGATTGTCTACGTCTAATTTCTCTAATCAGTTTACTATTTTCACTTGTTTCTCGTAGGACATGGTCATTGGTTTTTCTGTCTGCCCATAGTATTCTTTGCATTACCAGATTTCCACATCCATCAGATATTTCTTACCTGTTTGCTCATTGTCCACGCTTCACTTCCATACAAAAGCACAGGTTCTATGTAACACCGCAACACTCTTTTTCTCATTGCAAATTATATCTTTTTTTTTTATTGGTCAGTATGTTTTCCATCCTGCAAAAGGCTACCTTCGCCATGGCGATTCTTGTTCTAATGACACGAATGCAATATTACAAAAACGGCACATCTAAGTTAGCATGTATTTGTACTATCTAGTGAACGAACGAACGATCTTTATTTTCAAAGGGTAAAAAATTGAGCACGCAGGCCCGTCTTACATTCGGTCCTTCCTATCACTCATCTTTCACTCATAGTGAGTGACGGCTATTTTCATCTGATGGCAAGATTACAAGATTACAAACACTGCACATGTTAGTTAGAAATTATTTGTGCAACCAAGTTAAGGACGAACACTCATCTGAGGACTAGATTGAAAGATTACAAACTCTGGACATTTAAGTTAACAAGTATTTGTGCTATCTAGTTAGGTACGGACATTCTCATAAAGATACCAAACACTGAATCCTTACTGTTGGTGTGTCTGTGCTCAGTGGGCAGATGTTTGCGTGACTTGAAGAGCATTTTACGCAAGGTCCCTGTGGGAGACAGAAATAGAAAGTAAAGAGTGTACAGACAATGATAACTACAAACGTGACAGTAAATATCAAACAATAATTGGTTTGGTATCATCATCAACAATACCGCAATTGGTGTGAGCGGTCATGGTTCGACGTCTGACACAATCAACAGTCTCAGGTCAAGACTTATGTTCTTCCCGTAACTGTGTAGTGTGGCCGAGCCATCCTAGTGTTGAGATCGTTGTGTGCCCTTGATCTATTCTCATCACATTTGCCAAATACTTCTAAGCTTTCAAGTTTATCTTCTCTTATAAAATGGCCAACATATTGTTACTGTCTGTGTCTAATATCTGTAATCAGTTTGCAGATTTCATTGAGTCATTGAGAGGAGGCGAGCTCGTTGTTGGTGGGACAGCTATCTTTATACAATTTCTCAAAACTCTATGTCGTGGCCATCGGCGTTCAAGACCTCTCTCCACTGCTGTCTTGCAGGGTTTGTCTTTTTAGACAAAAGCTATTGGAGTCTATACACAAAACAACGGAAGGCAAGGGTAACCATTGCTGTATTTTCGCAAGATGCTTCAAGATAAAATTGATAAAGATAAAATTTATAAAGATAACAACGTTACTGGGGATTCGAGTGGAATCTCTCCTTCCGACACGAGCATCGTGTGTTACAGGTGATACCCAATCGTTGTCATGCGACTAAATGTATACATTTAACTTGACCAATACAATAAATCTTGGTACATAGAATGTCAGAACACTTAGTCAAGATGAAAATGGAAAGAATGCATATAATATGTTAGGTATTTGTCAAATGTGATGGCAGGTAGGGAGGGGGAGGGATAGTTAGATAAGTACATAACTATTTACTCAGTAAGGAAGACCTACAGAAGAGGAGTTGGCATTATTTTGGATCAAATGAGTGCTAGGAAAGTTAACGGATGTTGGGCAATCTCAGTTAGAGTGAAACTCCATGGCAAAATTAAAAGTAGTAGTATATCCTTTACAGGACAACCCCTGTTTACTTTGGCTGTTTGTGTGTGTGTGTGTGTGTGTGTGTGTGTGTGTGTGTTTACGTTCAGCAGTTTGCCTTTACTTTCTGAACGACCGGCACTCACATCTTTGTATGGAAACTAACCCCAGGCAGTCTGCTGCAAAATCGCCATCAGCAACAACTATCGAGGCATTTCCCTTCTCAGCATTACACGCAAGGTTTTAGCTCGAGTAATCATAAAAAAATTACACATCCTTGCTGAAAAAATCTACCCCGAATCACAGTGCTGATTTTGACCCAACAGGTCCACCATCGACATGATTTTCTCATACAGGCAGCTCCAAGAGAAATGCGGAGAACAGAGGAAGCCATTACATATTGCCTTCATCGACCTCACAAATGCATTTGACCCCATGAGCAGATACGGCCATTTTAAGATCCTTAAGAAGTCTCGTGAATTCATTTCACGAAAACATGCAGGAGACCATCTTATTCGATGGCTCAACATCCCAGTCATTCAGCATTAGCATTGGAGTAAAGCAGGGCTGAGTGCTTGCTTATTGACGTTTTTGGTATCTTATTCGCCGTTCTCTTAAGGCAGGCATTTGGGACTGCCACTGAAGGCATATACCTCCATACAAGATCATATTGCAAACTTTTAGATCCATCAAGACTCAAGGCAAAAACCAAAATGAAATCAAGATGCATAAGAGAACTACTTTTTGCAGGCGATTCAGCACTGTCTACTCATGAAGCAAAAGATCTCCAACGGCTCATAGATCGTTTTGCAGCCGTTTGCAGAGACTTTAGGCTCACCATCAGCTAAATAAAACACAGGTGATGGAATATGATGCTGGTGCACCTCCATCAATCAAAATTTCTAATTACGAACTGAAGGCTGTCCATGAGTTTGCGTATTTGGGGTCGACAATATCAGATAATCTTTCCTTAGAGACAGAAATGACAGACGCATTGGAAAGGCAGCCAAAACACTTTCCAGGCTAACTAAGAGAGTTCGGGACAACAACAGACTAACAGGGCGTATATATGTTCAATTATATAAAATATGTGTTGTTAGCACACTACTCTGTGGGTGTGAATCCTGGACTTGTACTCACAACAGGAAAGAAAGTTGAATTCCTTTCATATGAGATTTTTGAGACGTTTCCTGGGCATATCGTGGAAAGACCATATAACAAACAAACACGTGTTTGAAAGAATGGATATTACCACAGAGCACTTACTCCTCAAGCAGAGACGCCTCCGATGGCTGGGCCACGTATCTAGAATGGCGGGTAAACGTATTCTCAAAGATCTCCTATACGGAGAACTAGCCACTGGGAAGACGCTACCCGGAAGTCTCCAAAGGAGATATAAGGTTGTGTGTAAATATATGAAAACCCTCGGCATAGATCCAGACACATTGCAACAGACAGTTGTTCCTGGAGAAGAGATTACGAAACGGACTAGTGCTCTTTGAGTGCAATCTGATTTATCAAGCTGAGGATAGGCGGCACAGGCATAAAAAGCAGTCACTTACTGCGGGACCTGCCTCGTCATACAGATGCGGAAACTGTGACAGAGATTGTCACTCTCACATTGGACTATACAGTCACCAGCGGTGCTGTCAGGTGCCTCCCCAGCGGTACAACTATATAGTCCTTCAGGACTGAAAGAGGCCTACTACTACTGCTGCTGCTGCTGCTGCTGCTGCTACTACTACTACTACATGTTTTACTGTGTTTTGCATGTATTACTGATGGCGGGCGAGTTCATGTAACCGTGTCGAGGCCACGCACATAATGTCATGAGAGCGTCGTGAAAATATTCGACCCCTGCATTCATCGTCCTCTAAAAGGGGGAAGCCTGGCCAACCTTTCCTCCGTGCATTCAGGCCTACATAATGTGATAATCCTAACACGTCACAAAACCACCACAGATCCCTGATTAAGGACATATTTGTGGCATTTATTTACAGACATTGAGGTTGTGGCATCTTTCATCCTAGCAGAAAACATCTAACCACTTGATCTTGCAATTCTCTAGTTAAAGATTGACATTTATATATGTTTTTCCAACCATGACCCACATATTGATTTCTTGTGTAGTCTTTAAGCCCACCACTGAAGATAGGTTGAGTACAGATTAGACAACTTTAAAGAAAGAGTCCTACATGCAAACTTAAGATTTAGACCTCACCGTCGGACCATGTACTAAAAGTGTAACCTTTGTGTTATTATTTTTCATGAACTGAGCTTATAAATACACATCTAATGTATATGATCAAAGACAAACAAAGAAGTGTTACAAACACTGGGAAAGGAGAAAACATTACTGAATGACATCGAAGTCCGACAATTAAAGAAGTTCGACAACATAAAGAGACATAATTCCTTGTTAACATTGTTTTGAAGGGAAGCCATACCAGAGGAGTAAAATGCCACATGGGTGGCACCAAGAGGTCTTTATGAAGGCACCGTAATGACAGAGGTATGTATTAAGGCTCAGTAAAGACATAGGTATGTATGCAGACAAAGTAAAGACCGAGGGCTGTATAAAAGCCCCGTGAAGACAGAGGACTGTATAAAAGCGGAACAAAGACAGAGGACTGTATAAAAGCGCCGTGAAGAGAGGGGTCAGTATAAAAGCGCCGTGAAGACAGGGGTCAGTATAAAAGCGCCGTGAAGACAGAGGTCAGTGTAAAAGCGCCGTGAAGACAAAGGACTGTATAAAGGCGCCGTGAAGACAGGGATCAGTGTAAAAGCGCCGTGAAGACAGAGGAGTTTATAAAAGCGCCGTGAAGACAGAGGAGTTTATAAAAGCGCCGTGAAGACAAAGGACTGTATAAAGGCGCCGTGAAGACAAGAGTTCAGTGTAAAAGCGCCGTGAAGACAGAGGTCAGTGTAAAAGCTCCGTGAAGACAAAGTACTGTATAAAGGCTCCGTGAAGAAAGAGAACAGAGATTGTTGAATACTCAAGCGATGGACTGGGGGACGATTGTATGAATGATGACACAGTCCAGTCAAAACTGGACCAGGAATGTATGAATGCACAAAGAAGACACAGGACCGAGAATGTATGAATGCACAAAGAAGACACAGGACCGAGAATGTTTGAATGCACAAAGAAGACACAGGACTGAGAATGTTTGAATGCACAAAGAAGACACAGGACCGAGAATGTATGAATGCACAAAGAAGACACAGGACTGAGAATGAATGAATGCACAAAGAAGACACAGGACTGAGAATGAATGAATGCACAAAGAAGACACAGGACCGAGAATGTTTGAATGCACAAAGAAGACACAGGACTGAGAATGTTTGAATGCACAAAGAAGACACAGGACCGAGAATGTATGAATGCACAAAGAAGACACAGGACTGAGAATGAATGAATGCACAAAGAAGACACAGGACTGAGAATGAATGAATGCACAAAGAAGACACAGGACCGAGAATGTATGAATGCACAAAGAAGACACAGGACTGAGAATGAATGAATGCACAAAGAAGACACAGGACCGAGAATGTATGGATGCACAAAGAAGACACAGGACCGAGAATGTATGAGCTGTACAAAATTGTCACGTTTTGCTGTCTGCTCGGCGATCTTGAAGACACAAGACCGAGAATGTATGAGCTGTAAAAAATTGTCACGTTTTGCTGTCTGCTCGGCGATCTTGAAGACACAAGACCGAGAATGTATGAGCTGTAAAAAATTGTCACGTTTTGCTGTCTGCTCGGCGATCTTGAAGACACAGGACCGAGAATGTGTGAGCTATACACAACAGTCAGGCTTGCCTGTCTGCTCGGCGGTCGAGTGTTCAAATCCCCATCGAGGCGAGGATTTATTTTTCATTAACCTGATCTGCCATGTCAATCTAGTCTAAACTGGACACAAGGACATCTTCTATGTAGTAATGGCGGCCTCTGTGATTCTTTCAATGTGAAGATGACTCTAAATGCTGAGGATAACATCATCAGTCAGACGAATATATTTAAATTCCTCATGGGACATAGCACTACGACAGCTGCTCTCAAATTAATTCCATTCCGAGATATCTTTAAAAACATGCACACACACGCCATATTTTATAGTATCAATACAAAGGTAGTTAGTTGCATATCCTTTACAGAATGTTGCAGTCAACACCAGCATTTTTATTTATTTATTTTTTTTTTTTTTTTGCTGTTGTGATCTCTTGGCACTTTTACGTTCAGTAGTTTGCCATTGCTTTTTGAACGACTGGCACCCATACCATTTGGTAAAAAAAACCAACGCAACGCGGTCTGCTGCCAAATCGAGTGCTCTAACGCGGGTATGCTGGATCACGAACTGCGTCCATACACCCATCCCCACGGAGCGGGTATATGCACATAACAATATTATATTCCTCTCCTTATTTCTGCTGTTCATTAAACATTCCTACCTCAACTTTCTGTGTTTCCTCCACCTGACAGACATTATTGACAAGTGGGATTAAGTAAGAAGGCACCAGGACTTTATCCACACGATGGCAAAGGCCTGTCTTGACTGGAATGCTGGCCTTGGTTATGTTGACGTCCCCATCTAGTCGTATCTGACCCTAGGAGACACACACATAATATCTCTCAAAGTTTGTTTTAGTAAATAATATAATATTAGTTAACAGCGCAGGCCATTTGCGTGGTAGAGTGGTATCAGTGCTCGTGTCTTTGATGTTCACAGTCACACCCCAACAATGATCCCAGTCTACCACTGGACACAGCACAGCAATACCACCAGTTTTAGGAAACATTAGACTTTAGACCCATTTCAACCAAATGGAAGTCGCACAAGCAGACCTGTGTCCTTGCCAAAATGAACATATGTGCGTAGTCCTGTACTTCAACATAATACCATTGTCACAGTCAACATCTCCATTGTACAATTGCTGGTATTGTCAAGACATCACCACTGGGTTTCTGTACTATTTGACTGTGAAAATACTTATACAACTATGTGTTCGTTGTTTCTCTGCCAGATCGGAACATACGCTAAGTTATTTTGTGTACTGCCTTTTGTTAAACAAACAGAAAGATATCGAAGTGTATATTATTTAACTTCAAATAATATCTAGAAACTATTTTCTTAGCTTAATCAACAGACATCTGGTGCCCTGAATGTGGAGAACATTGCACTATTAGTTTAATGAGTCATGTTACTAAACTATTGATGACAATAATAATGAGAATAATCCATCCATCATATGCCATGCCGGTAAGCGTGGGCGGTCATGTTCTGCCATCTCACTCGATCACCAGAGTCGTGGATCAGCTCCGTGTTCCTGTCTCGACCATGCCATGTGGCCAATCATTCCAGGTATTTACTTCTCGGTCTTCCACTTGGTCTCTTCCCTTTGATCTTGCCAATTGTCACCAAGTTCTACAAGTCATTTCTTCTCATAACATGCCCAAACAAATTTGACTGTCTACGTCTAATAACTTTAATCAGTTTACGATCTTCATTTGTTTCTTGAAGGACTTGCTCATTGGTTTTTCTGTTCGTCCTTGGTATTCTTTGCATTTTCCTCAGAAACCACATTTCCACAGCCACCAGCTGTTTTTCAGCTTGACGGCTTATTGTCAACGCTTTACATCCATACAAAAGCACAGGTTTTACGTAGGACCTCAACATTCTTTTTCTCGTTTCAATTGATATCTTGTTATTGGTCAGTATGTTTTTCATCTTGCAAAAGGCCACCTTCGCAATGGCAATTCTTGTTCTAAACTCTTCAAGGCATCTCCCATCAGATGGTATAACTGTGCCGAGATAACTGTATCGATTCACTTGTTTAAGAATATGCCCATTTACTCTAATATCACATTGTGGTATTTCCTTCTTCCCAGTGACGACCATAATCTGTGTCTTCTTAATATTCAGTTCTAACCCTAGTTGTTCACTGTGTGCAACAACCACATCTACTAAATTTTACAGGTCCTGTTCATTGTCTGCAATCAAGATTGTATCATCTGCATATCTAATGTTATTGATGTATCGTTCCCCCAATGTTGATTCTTTCTATATCTTCTATATTTCTGAATATATTTTCACTGTACAGGGAAAAAAGATCTGGAGACATTACACATTCCTGTCCCACACCTCTTTTAATAGGCTCATATTGACCTACATCGTTATCAATTCTGATGGCAGATTGTTGTTTCCAATGTATGTTTTTTACAAGTCTAAGGTCTTTTTCATAAATTTGTAGATCTTCAAGCATCCTTATCATGTCGACATGTCTCACTTTATCGAAAGCCTTTGTGTAGTCAATAAAGCAAAGATATAGATCTTTGTTTACTGCTATAGAACGCTCAATTACTGTTCTCAGTATATACACAGCATTTACTGTGCCCTTGCCTTCTACAAACCCACATTGTTCTTCTCCTATTTCGGGTTGTATTTTCTTCCTAACTCTTTGCATGATAATTCTCAACAGAATCTTCGTGATGTGGCTCATTATACTAATTGTTCTATGCTGATTGCATTCCATGGCTCCTGATTTCTTCGGGATTCCAATAAATATAGAATTACATAATTCAGGAGGTATATCTCCAGTATCGTATAATGCATTCAGCAGTCTGGTGACTTGGTCTATTCCATATTCTTCTAAGGCATTGATCATTTCTAATGTCATGTTATCTGTACCCGGGGTCTTGCTAGTTTTCATATCTTTAAGAGCATTCTGAACTTCTATCTTCAAAATTTATGGTCCTTCATTATTATTACATTGATCATATTGTTCTTCTCTTGTATCATCATAAAGGTCTTTTACATAATCTGACCACGTATGTAAAATCTGATCTTTTTCTATTATGATTTTGCCATCTTTGGTTTTTAGGCAACCCGTTGATGTGTGTGTTCTTTTGTTAGTGATGTCATTAATTCTTTTGTGCATTAATTTGGTATTCCGGGTGTTGTGTTGGTGTTAAATTTCCTTGCAATTTTCCTCAAGCCATGTTTCTTTTGCCTCTTTGCATAACTTCCTAATTTTCCTATGAGTCTCTTCATATTTTTCCTTGTTATTTTTGTTATTTCTTCTTACTTCCATGAGTTTTAAGATGTCTCCCGTCATCCATTTCTTGCGTCCTATTATCTTTATTTTTGGGATGGTTGTTTCTGCAGCTTGGTTGACTGATTTCTTTAACATTTCCCATTGGTCACTGACGTCCTGAAATATTATTTCCATGTCGGACAATGCTTCGAATCTGTTCTTTACCTCTACATTGAATTTATCTTTTATTTCCTCACTCTTCAGTGCTTGTAGATCAAATTTTGTGTTTCTTAGTGAATATTTGACTTTCTTTAATTGTATATGTAAATTGCTTAAGATTAATCTATGGTCGCACTTGGTATAGTTTTTGCGACTTTTAAGGCATTTCGAAATCTTCTGTTGATGAGGATGTAATCAATCTGATTTCTAATCTTATGATCAGGACTCCTCCATAATCTCCTGAGAATAATAGGAAGGGAAATAAACCAGGAATGAGAAATCACCAGTGTGTTTGTTGAAGGTAAAGCACAAACAGGGAACTCTCCAGCCAGTGGTTGGTGCGCTGGAATGCTTGTCCGGTGGTCACGTATCTGAATCCACCTCCAGGAGGGAATATTTATTGTTCTAATTTATCCCGGCTCCCAGGTTGACCCGGCTTAAAATGGAATATTTATTGTTTTAATTGATCCTGCGCCAAGGTTGACACAACATGAAATGGAATAGTTATTGTTTTAATTGACCCCGGCACCCAGGTTCCCTCAGCGTTTCATGGGAAGCTCGTGGGTCACAAGCAACTACTTGAACGGGAAACTAGCTGGACTCGACATTCGGGCACGGGACAGCTTTGTGACCACACACACATACTTCATTCGACAATTCTACACAAGTCATCTACCCGATACACTCAAGGGTTTACAACATTCAGATTGAAGTATATGTCACACAACAATGAGTTCACTGCAATGTCACAGCGTAGCACAGTAAGTTTTCAGTGAGACTATTTGAAAGGACAATCCTGATTCACAAGTGGCATCGCACAGATGTGAGACAAGCAGAGAGTGCAACTGTGTTATTTGAAGAATCACAGGCATGAAAGTGTAAATACAAGAGAGAGGAGGCCACGGAACGTACGGTCCATAATGGACAGTGGATTAGCGCTAGCTCGTAGGTGTGAGAACGACTCGGCTGGCTGAAGAAGTGCGATATGGTGTATATCGTGAAATAAAGTGTACGTCAAGTATGTCGGGGCTACTCTGTTGAACGCATCTGCGAGAAGAAGTTAGTAAGCGTGTCAAGTGACACTGCTACCTCTAGACAATATTATCCATATTCAATAACCCCAGAAACACCATGGCAACAAGCATGCTCTGCAAACTTTATCCAACAGATGCTCGCTTTCTCTGATTTTTTTTTTTTTAAATGTTATTGAAGCATGCCGCTCTGCACGAAGCATACTTGTCTTCACCCTACTCAGCATACTCCGTGAGCCCGTTACAAACACAATTGTGCGCTGTTTGTCCTCCAGCCAGCGAAACCCCGCACTGACTGCCTCTACATCAATTCTTAGACTTTATATTGTGATATCATATGCCAGATTTTCCTGCACTTAACACCTCCCAGTAACCTTCACTGTGTATCTTCAGACCTTTCTTTTACATCTTAGCACAGAAATATCCGTGTAGATGATTACATCACATGGGCGAGGATTGTCGTAAATAAATTGACGCTCTTCCAATTCAGCCCTGCCTGCTGGCCGATCCCTTCACCCTCGGTACAATATGACTATGACTGCACAGGTCTGGCATTTCCTCTGCGGCTCTGGCCCAGGAATATCAGTTGAGGGGCATCATGTAAACACCATGCGTTACTCTGTTTATACGGTTTTTGATCCAGGACCACCCACCTTACACGCTTCAAGACTGAAAGAGAATCACAGCAAACCTCCGCGATGATGGTAGATGTTCTTGACCCAAGCCTTGCACTCAAATTTGGAGATCGAATTGACATGATGGAAATGGGTGTGAGACAATGGCCTGGCCACTGTCCAGATTCTTTATGTCGTATAAGAGTGAACCATTCAACTGATGGGGTTCATACAACAACAACCAAAACAACATCAGCAATTCTTAAATAAACTTACTTGATCCGATAGCTAAACCTTAACATTAACATTTACGTATGTCCAATTTTTTCAGGTCGTGTCGTCTAAGAGTGGGCAATTCAAATGACGAAGTTTATACAAGAACAACGACAATAGCAACACCCATTGGTTAAATATACCCACCTGATTTGATAGGTGAACCTTGACATCAATATTTGCATATGATTTCATATTGTGTTTACTAATCAGGTCAGTGACGTCAATGACACCAGGGAACACGTGGTTTTTCAGAATCACCTCCAGTTTTCTACGTCCTTCCTGGTAAATGTATAATAGAGAAGTTGAGAGATTGTATAGATTATTACACCAATATACAATCAGATATGTAGATTATGTATAACAGAGAAAGGGGGAGAATATATATATTATATTACCAATACACAATCAGATATGTAGATTATGTATAATAGAGAAGTGGTGTGACTACAGATTATTAGACCAATACAAAGTCAGATATGTAGATTATGTATATATAGAAGTGGAGAGATTGTATAGATTATCACACCTATATATATATATATATATATATATATATATATATATATATATATATATATATATACACACTAGCTGACCCGGCCCGGCTTCGCCCAGGCCCTGGAGGGGATCTATCTATCTATCAGTCTATCTGTCTGCTTGTTTGTCTGTCTGTCTGTCTGTCTGTCTGCTTGTTTGTCTGTCTGTCTGGCTGACCTGGCCCGGCTTCACCCAGTCCCTGGTGGGGAGCATCTCATTTAATTCATATAAGTAGTCATATAAGCGCTCCCGTTCCCGACTATCTGTTTGTCTGTCTATCTGTCTGTCTGACTGTCCCGGCCCGGCTTCACCCAGTCCCTGGTGGGGAGCATCTCATTTAATTCATATACGTAGTCATATAAGCTCTCCCGTTCCCGACTGTCTGTCTGTCTATCTGTCTGTCTGTCTGACCCGGCCCGGCTTCACCCAGTCCCTGGTGGGGAGCATGTCATTTAATTCATATAAGTAGTCAAATAAGCTCCCGTTCCCGACTATCTGTCTGTCTGTCTATCAATCTATCTGACCCGGCGTGGTTTCGCCCAGCTCCTGGCGCACAGTAACTTAAAAGAATGTCCTTCCACACACCATTCAATGAAAACTGTTTTTAATCACCGACATGACAGTTGATAAGTTCTTTAAGCAGAAAAAGATGGGTTACAATGTTATGCATTATGCATTATTTTTATGAAAACTTTGAAAATGCCTTAAAGATTATATCATTATTTATTATAACTCATATGCCTGAAAATAACTATAGACAAAGAGTTTAACAATAGTGCAAGTAAGTCCAACAATATGACTATAAAGTATATAGAAATGTTATTAAAAGTTATGCCCCTTGAAATAACTTTTCTAGAGTGAAGTCCCCCTGCTATATAAACATTATATAATGAAAATGAAAAAGTAAATGTTATTAAATAAGTAGAAGATTTTACACTAAGAAACTATTATAGTCGGTTGCACAGGAATGAAAGGAAGACGTGTAGAAAATTTCATCTCATTCGGATGTACCGTTATCGAACGCATCCAATACACACAAACAAAGTCACATACACTCTGTTATATATATATATATATATATATATATATATATATATATATATATATATATATATATATATATATATATATATATATCAAGCCTGTGTCCTTAGTACTCTTCTTTATGGCAGTGAAACCTGGACAACTTACTCATACCAAGAGAAACATTTAAACAGCTTTCATATGCGGTGTCTGCGAAGAATTCTTGGTATTAAGAGGCAAGACAAAATCACAAATACTGAAGTATTGGAAAGATCAGGTTGTGTGACAGTTTATTCCATGCTCAGTGTTCGCAGACTTAGATGGATAGGACATCTTAGGAGGATGGATGATGGTAGAATACCAAAGGACATCTTTTTTGGTGAATTACAGATGGGTAAGAGATCTCAGGGTCGGCCTGTACTACGATACAAAGATGTGTGTAAGCGGGACATGATTGATACAGGCATTGATAATGCACATTGGGAGCAAGTCGCCGCTGAACGTGTTGCATGGAGGGCAAAGATTAGAAATGGAATAAAGACAAAGGAGAAAATTATTGCAGATAAGTCACACACAGAGCATGTGAGACGTAAGATGGTGCATGATGGTGGAAATGACCACGTGTTCACATGCACCTAATGTGAACGGACATTTACAGCGCGAATTGGCCTTATCAACCACATTCGCTACCGCCATAGGTAAAAGTTATTATGCCTTTTTAAAGCACAAACTATTGTCTGTCAAGACGTCAAAGTGTCAATGACTTATATATATATATATATATATATATATATATATATATATATATATATATATATATATATATATATAGAGAGAGAGAGAGAGAGAGAGAGAGAGAGAGAGAGAGAGAGAGAGAGAGAGAGAGAGAGAGAGAGAGAGAGAGAGAGAGAGAGCTGCTACCGATTAATTTAAATTTAATAGTTGACTTTTGAATCATTAACTATTAAATTAATTAATAGATTTATTTGTTTGTTTCTGGATTTGAGATTTAAATATTGAGCACAACCCACTACTGGCAACGCTGATCGTATTTTGGTATGAACCTAAGGCCTATCCACGTCAATGTGGAAGTACTAGACTCGAGTTTCGCTCTCGTTTGAGCTCGTCACTTGTGCATATCCTTGACCGGATCCGGAAACAAACCTCGGATCACTGGCGTATGAAGCGGATGTGTAACCACTAGACCACGCGGCACACGCTGGACACGGCCAAATTATATACCCAACTAAATGGGTGACGTTGTAATATTCTGTTGTGATAATTTGGCCGTGTCCAACGTGTGCCGCGTGGTCTAGTGAATACACACCCGCTTCACACGCCAGTGATTCTGGGTTTGTTTCCGGGTCCGGTCAAGGATATGCACTGCTGACGAGCTCAAACGAGATTAATTAATAATTAATTTTGATTAAAGTGAAACATTTATAGTCACATGACTCACGTCATATTCATATTTATCAAAAATCGAAATAACACTGGATTGTCTTGTTCATATGTCATCTAATAACCAACGATGCAAACAGACGATTATGTTGACAGTATTTGGTTCAAGTGACGAGCGCTTCTTATTAACAATATAACCAGCAGAGCTGAATAATCGTTCACATGGAACTGAGGTAGTCGGTATGCACAGAATGGTCTTGGCAAGGAATGCCAATTTTGGATGTCAATGTTCATTAGGTTTCCGCTATTGTAGAAGGTTAACCGATTCAGCAACATTCTTCTCCACTTTATAACGCAGTAATTCATCAGAAGAACTGTCGACATGATCTTCCGTGTCTGAGTCAGACTCCATTAGCTTAATACTCTCTTCATTTGGTTCACATAGAGTTTCATTGTCAATGTCAGTATCATTCGGTGCAGCAGTCTCTATCTGCTCATCATGAACATCAGCTGCTATTTGTTGTTCAATATGTGACCAAGTTCGTTCTTTTGCATCTTTTGACAAACACTTCAGGTATTTGTAGTGTGGATCAAGTGTTGTTGCAATCTGTAGTATTTAAATACTTGTCATATTAGCTACAAGTTCACTGAAATCATTAATACATGCTGCCTTAAATTTACTATGTAGCCCGGATCATCATCGTGTACAGTCATATGCTTTGTCAACGATGATGCCAGTGGCATTACACAGCTACAATAAACATAATCTTGACAGTCAGGCTGGACCGTGGTCTGACAGAATATGTCCAAAATTTTGACATAATTGAAAATCTTCTCCCAATCTGAACCTGACAGTGTTGGACCTTTTTATTGTTTCTTTCCATCTGACATGTAGACAGTTAATGCTTCTCTGACCTGTAGAAGACTCTGTAGCATAATAAACATACTGTTTCATCTTGTTATTACATCTTGCTGCAGCTTACACAATGGTGACTCGGAACAATTTTGCAACTCGGTTGTGTTTGCAGCACTATGTTTAAAATGTCCGACAATTTTTCGACATCCGGTTCATTTGCATAAGTGATGGGAGAAATTTTTTCGAATAATCGTTAAAATAATTAATCCTTAAAAAATTAACGATTAATCGATTAATTAATCTTTGACTTCTGCAGCCCTTATATATGTGTGTGTGTCTATATATATATATATATATATATATATATATATATATATATATATATATATATATATATAGACACACACACACATTCCATTCATCCATCCATCATGTGCCATGCCGATACGCGTGGGTGGTCATGATTAGCCATTTCACTTGATCATCAGAGTTGTGGATAAGCTCAGTGTTCTTGACTCGACGATACCACGTAACCAAGATATTCAGAGCTTTACTTCTCTGTCTTCCCCTTGTTCTCTTCCCCTCGATCTTGCCAGTTGTCACAAAGGTCTCCAATTTATTTCTTCTCATAACATGCCCAAAACATGTTAACTGTCGACGTCTAATTTTTCTAATCAGTTGCGAGTTTCATTTGTTTCTTGTATGACTTGGTCATTGGTTTTTCTGTCTGTCCATGGTATTCTTTGCATTTTCCTCAGAAACAACATTTCCACAGCCATCAGATAATTTTCAGCTTGTTTACTCACTGTCCACGCTTCGCATCCATACAAACGTGCAGTTTTTATGTTACACCTTAACACTCTTTTTCTCGTTGCAATGGACATCTTTTTATTGGCCAGTATGTTTTTCATTTTGCAAAAGGCTACCTTCGCAATGTCAATTCTTGTTCTAATCTTTTCAAGGCATCTCCCATCAGATGTTATGACTGTTCCGAGATAATTGAACAGAATCTGTGTCTTCTTACAATTTAATTATAACCCAAGTTGTTCACTGTGTGCAACAACCGTATCTTCTAAATGGTGTAGATCCTGCTCATTGTCTGCAATCAATACTGCATCATCTACATATCTAATATTATTTATGTTTCGTCCCCCAATGATAATTCATATCATATATATTTCTGAAAATATTTTCTCTGTACAGGTATACAAGATCTGGAGACTTTACACATCCTTGTCACACAACTCTCTTAATAGGCTGATATTGACCTACGTCATTATCAATTATGATGGCAGCTTGTTGTTTCCAAAATATGTTATTTACAAATCTAGCGTCTTTCCCATCAATTTAAAGATTTGCAAGCATCTCTATCATGTTATATCTTACTCTATTGAAAGCCTGTGTGTAATCAATAAAGCAAAGATGTAGATCCTTATTTACTTCTAGAGAACGTTCAGTTACTGTTCTCAGCATATACACAGCATTTACTGTAAACTTGTCTTCTGCAAAATCACATTGTTCTTCTCTTATTTCGGGATGTAATTTTGCCTAACTTTTTGCATGATAATTATTAGCAATATCTTCGTGATAAGGCTCGTTATGCTAGTTGTTCGATTTTGATCACATTTCAAGGTTCCTGATTTCCCTGAGATTGCAATAAATACATAATTACATAATTCATGAGGTATATCTTAGTATCATATATTGTGTTCAGCAGTCTGGTGACTTGATCTATTCCATATTCTTCTAAAGCATTAATCATTTCTGTTGTGATGTTGTCTGAACCAGGGGTCTTGCAAGTTTTCATATGGTTAAGAACATTCTAAAACTCCATCTTCAAAATTGATGGTCTTTCATTATTGTTTTAAATATCATAGTGTTATTCTCTGTTATCATCATGAAGGCCTCTCATATAATCTGACCATACTTGTAAAATCTGATCTTTTTCTAGTATTTTTTGTCCATCTTTTGTTTTTAGGCATCCTGCTGATGAACGTGATCTTTTGTTAGTAAGGTCCTGAATTCTTCTGTGCATTAATGTGATATTTTTACTGTTGTGTTGTTTCTCAATTTCTATGCATTTTTACTCAAGCCAAGCTTCTTTTGTCTCCTTACATAATGTTCAGACTATTCTGTGAATTTCTTCATATTTGATAGGATCATTTTTGTTGTGTCTTCTTGTTTCCAAAAATTGTAAAATTTCTTCTGTCATCTATTTCTTACGACATCACTTTCTTTAAATTTGAAATAGCTATTTCTGCAGCCAAACTGATTGAATTCTTCAACATTTCCCATTGAGTATCCACATCTTGAAATAGGATCTCTAGATCAGACAATATATCAAATCTGTAATGTACTTCTATGTTAAAATTGTCGTGTATTACCTTGTCATTTTTCAATGTACACAGATCATACTAAGTGTTTCCGTTTGTATACTTGACGTTCTTTAACTTTACTCTCAATGTTCCTGTAATCAATATTTGATCACTGTAACAATCAGCACTGAGAACTATTTTTGCAATTATTAACTCATTTCGAAACCTTCTGCTAATCAGGACGTTATCAACCTGATTTCTAATCCTGTTATTGTGACTCCTCCATTTCCACAATAGTCTAGGACAGTGGTTCTCAACCTGTGAGGAATGCCCCCCACCCCCCAGGGGGAATTTTACGGTTTCCGGGGGGGGGGGGGATTAAGATTATTTCAAGATCGCGTTAATACAAGAACCGATTACTTGATATTTATTTTTTTTTCTGTACATCTCACCCTTCTAAAATTCATTTTATAAAGTAAGTAGACCCCCAAATCACATTTATGAGGACGTCTAGACTTGTTTTAGTATGTGCTATTAAATTTAGCTTCCATTATTACGTATACTGTAAAGGGGGGGGGGGATTTTTAGGTAGGATATACTAAAGGGGGGGGGGGGGGGAATCACGTTCTGAAAATATGATGAAGGGGGGCACGGGCCAAAAAAGGTTGAGAACCAATGGTCTATGATGCTGTTTAAACCAGGTATTTCCTACAATCATTTCTTCCTCTTTTGTCCATTCTACAAGTCTATATCCTCTTTCGTTTCGCTCTCCCAAACCACGGTCGCCAACTGCATCCATCGCCTTGATTTCCTCCTTTTGCATTGAAGTCACCCGTTACGATATTTATTTCTGAATTTTTACATTTCTTCACAGCAGACTCCACATCATAAAATTCCTTTATACTATCTTCACTGGATTTTCCCGTAGGGGCATATATACGAATGGCGTTTACGTTAAAGGTCTGCCACTTAATTTTACTAATAGAGCTCTGTCTGGCACAGCCCAATATCCTTTAAAAGATTTTGATACTTCTCGATCCAAGATAAATGGTACACCTCTTTGACGTTCTTCTCCCCCGGAATAAATAAACCTACAATCGTCCCTTGTCATATTCCCTGCCCATTTCCTTCCCGTCTCGCACATTCCTAATATAGTAATCTTCTTTCTTTCCATTTCTTGTTTGATGTTATCTAATTTTCTTTCATCGCTTTAAATTCGAACATTCCATGTTGCTAATTTCAGTGTCCCTCTCCTTTTCTTGTGATGATCTGTAAATAGGCGAATCATGTTAAACTATGCAACTTTAAAGAAGGTAATTTGCCGTTGCTTTCCGTTCTGGCAGTGACTATACTGACCGGTGACCGTGGCCATTGTCTCATAAAAGAGATCCTCTGCCTAGCGTCGCGAAACTAGCGATCATAACCAACAACTATCAGTCTGCTGCCCTCAAAATTTCATCCACCACCTGCCTTTCGTGGTTTATTGTGAACAACTTCCAGAAACGAATTCTAAATAACAACACAACCTCCCCAGAAATACACAATAACAGCGACCTCTGAAGAAAGCACCGTTATATCGTCGCCATTTTCCAAATTGTAATATATACAATTGTCTTTATCTAACCAATCAGTACACTTGTCTTTATCTAACCAATCAGGACAAGGATCTTTGTATAATCAACTATTATAGTTGTTTTTGTATAACCAGTTTGCACTATTTTTTTGTCTCGCCATTCAGTACAGTTGTCTTTCTGTAAACAATCCTTACACCTATCCTTCTCTAAACTAACAATGAAATTGTCTTGTCTAACCACTCCGTATAATTGTTATTCGCTAGTCAATCTGTACAATTGTCTGTCTGTAACCAAGCATTACAGTTGTCTTTCTCGAAACAATCATTACAATTGTCTTCTCTAACCAATTAGTATAATCGTCTTTCCGTAACCAACCAGTACAGCCGGTATTTGTTTATCTAACTGATCATAGCTGGTCTCCCTGGCCTAGAAGTTAGCGACTTTCTCCGTAATCCCGTATATCCACGTGAGGAACGTAACTTGCGCGAGAATCGCCAGCAGTTCTCGCCGCGTTGGTGACTTACGGGGTATGTGAGCCGGCCGCTCAGAAAGCAATGGCAAATTACTAAGGGTAATCTTGCCAAGATATCAACGATCAGCTGAAAGATGCTAATGTTGACAGCGATGTCTCGTAAAGGATATGCGAACAACAACAACAAACTGATCATAGCGAGACCAGTTCACATACTTACTGCCTCGTTCTTCAAGAAATGCTTTTCTACCAGACTCGGGGAGTCCCAAGCATTATTGCTGGTGATGAGGACAGTTGTGTTTGGTCGAGAGAACAGCTCAGACAGCCCGGCAGCCTTGAAAATTTAGAGCAATATAGCATAAGCAGATTGTTTCCATTATAGTAGAAGAAAACATCGTAGCATAGACAGACAGACAGACAGACAGACAGACAGACAGACAGACAGACAGGCAGGCAGGCAGGCAGGCAGGCAGGTAGGCAGGCAGGCAGGCAGGTAAGCAGGAGGGCAGGCAGGCAAGCAGACAGGTGAGTTGAAGGACAATTTTACACGCCGTTAAAAGCATTGAGATTATGGTCAGAAACTAATATGTTTTATAGACCAATCGGCATTCCGTAGGGGTGCGGTCAGAATCACGCCGGCTGTCTTTACTTTCCAAGACATTTCTTGGTACATAATTAAGGCTGGGTCGACCTGGGATCCAGGTCAATTTCTGAAAATATGTTTAATTGTGGATTCAAACCCATAACCACCAAACCGGTAGGCGAGGCGCTAGCCATTACAATAATGCGCGCCTGCCAATGACTTCATGCATCCTGATAAATAACTTAAAGAAGTGGTATAGGTGATGTCGTCTCCCATAACACTTCACTGAGGTAAATGGGAGAAGCAGGAGACGGAGACGGAGAAGAAGAAGAAGAAGAAGAAGAAGAAGAAGAAGAAGAAGAAGAAGAAGAAGAAGAAGAAGAAGAAGAAGAAGAAGAAGAAGAAGAAGAAGAAGAAGAAGAAGAAACAGATGATGATGATGATGATGATGATGATGATGATGATGATGATGATGATGATGATGATGATGATGATGATGATGATGCGGGTTACGTCTTCCTATAACCCATGCCGTGCTGCGTTGGCGATCATGTCTATATACAATCTTCCATCTCTTTCCTGCAATTGTTTTTTTTTCTGATGCCGATGTTCCTCGATGTCACAATGTCAAACCGCCCAACAGATTTTCTCTTGGTCGCCCCTGCCTTTTTCGCCTCCAACCTTCCAGTTGTGACGACATACTCCAGCGTTCCCATTCTCACTACATGCCCAGTAACCTTGACTTTTGTGAGTTACTTCTTTCAATATATCTTCTTTGCTCATACTATCCTCCACTGTATTTTCACCATTCTTCTATAAAACTACATCTCCCCAGCTTCCACATAATTCCTCACTTGTCTGCTAATTGTCCATGATAGGTTCCCATACATCAGGATTGACTCAACATAGCTCTTAAGAACTCGTTTCCTCACGTCCATTGACATAGTTAAATTACAGAGTGCATTCTTTATCTTGTAAAATGCTGTCTTGCTTGAGCTATTCAACATTTAACTTCCTCAGTACATCCTCCATCTGCTGTTATTAAAGTACGCAAATAACTAAATACAGTTTGTTTCAGAATGGTCCTATCCACACTGATGTTGCTCTTGGGTATACAGATTTATCTTTATAGTAACCTTTACTTCCGTGTTTCTGTTATTCAGACTGAGTCCCTGTGAGGTGACTTAGATAAATATACAAGTACAGTACGGTTTTTGAATGTCGGGTATATGGTCATAGACCCATATCTGTATAAACCCATTGACACCCCAGGGCGATATGGTCAGTATCACACCGCTTTAACTTTCCGAGAAATCTATTGGTACACAATACAGGCTGAGTGGAAATCGAAGCCGATGTCAATGTTAAAATAGGCTTTAATGCTGCAAACCCATAACCATCCGGCCCGAAGACAAGGTCTGACCACTGAGCTACGTCGGCTCCCGGTAACTTACTGGCTCTAGATAACAACACTTCAAGAATCTTGGTCTGGTGTGTAACAATCTGGCCAGTGACCCATGTCCTCATGCCTTGTTTGGGTTCGGGAAACAGAGGGAAACCCTTTCGGGAACCCTCAGTTCTCCTATCCGCTCAACTCCCTTAAAAGATAGTTCTCTTGGTTACTTTTACACCACGATCTTCTTAAGAGAATTATTAGAAGTCTTACTTTTCTTCGGGAAAACCCGATAGGGTGACTTGCACCGAATACGCACTTGTGCAATTTCTTGGGTAATCAATGTCCGTCTAAACAACAACCGTTTGTTCTCTGCACTATGTCTTGTAAAGTTAAAGATTTTGACATCTTGGGTGCAGAATTCTGGTGGAAATTTTAATGGTAGAGAAAGGTAAGAGGAGGTTTTATTTATTCATACTCAGCCTTGGCCTATGAATCTCTGGGGTCTCGACTGGTGAGACGAATTGGCGAAAGTCCAGTCGTGACATATCTGGAGTGGGTCGACAGCAGGCCAACCAAGATAGGCGTCTTATTATTTGCCTAGCATTGGAACGAATCCGAGCAATATATTTCACCTGATGATTTTGCTTGTTCTTAGCAGCAGATGGGCTGTTATTATCTTTCTTCCTACATCCTAAACTCTGTATCGTGTCAGGTTTAAAGGGAATTTAAGCACGACATATCTACTTTCCGCTGAAGAAGGTCCGTACTGTGCTATGGTTTTCGGTACTTTTGCTTTCTTTCACCCCAAACAAACTTTGCGAGCTATATTTAGAGTCACCAGCTATATTTAGCGTCGACGGTGATCTCCTCTGTGTTCGGGTGGAGTGCGTGTCAGTGCGTTTCAATTGCCCCACACCACAGTGTTGTTTCTTTGGGCTGGGGCAACCGTTTCTGTCTCCCTTCGATCCTCATTTGCATCGGTCCTGCAATCACTTTCCGGTTAGGGTTAGGGTTAGGGTTAGGGGGTAGGGTTGGGATCAGGGTTAGGGTAGGGTACACACACTAACCCTAACTCTACCCCTAACCCTAATCCTAACCCTACCCCCTAACCCTAACCGGAAAGTGAAAGAATAGCGCACCACCGCCGCCGCATAGAATTGCGCACCGAGCTACGGCGCAACACACGGAAACCCCCTGAATGTTCGGCGCAACACAGGGAACCCCTGGATGTGACGTCATACCCTGGGATTCCCTTTTGTTTGGGGTGAAAGAAAGCAAAAGTACCTCGTTTTCATATTTTAGCAAATATAGTAGCCAGGTGGACCAAATAGGCTTTGGTCGTTAAGATCATTCCAGTGAGATAAATATACAACTTCATCTCATTGGGAAGAACAATAAAACATTAAAACACACTCGTTTAGGCGAGGCACAGTCTGTGCATTGCGGCGACGGCTCAGACGAGAGCAGCGACCGGAAAATGTAGTGTCTTGTTTTCTATTCTTAATAGGGATAGGGAACTAAACTTCGTTCCATACAGAACCACCACTATAATATATTCGTTAAGCGGGAAAGGGGGTTAAGTAAAATAACCACGGAGGGACCAAAACCTAGGGCGTAGGGACGGGCCAAAAGAGGCTATTAAGTAGGGCACCGAAGATGGGTTCAGAGGACAAAGCGTATGGACAATCTCCACGTTCTCCTACACATATTAAAGGAGAGGGGGAACACACACACACACACACACACACACACACACACACACACACAAGAGCTTTGTCGTGAGAAAGGCAGGGTTTGCAAGTGAGAGGGAAGCCGGGAAACGAATGTGCCCAGTACCAATAAAGGCATGGCATGAGAGAAGAGAGTGAATCTTGTATGAAGAGAATATGTAATGTGCATAGGGTCAAACGACACGACCTATACAAGCTGGAGGCCTAGTCTAGGAAAGACGCCGCCAATCCAGGACCTCTTAACAGGTCAGGCAAATTCACTCAGGTCTCCTCTATAGTCTATTATATATATTTACTTTTGGCATGCCAACAAATATGCTGAGGCCATTAGGACTCTCCAGTCAGCTGTACCTGAAGTTTAAGCAAGAAGCTCTCACCAATGTGTGTCCTCTCCAGGGTCCTTCTTTTGGAAGTGAAGGGAGCAGAAAGTATCGGCAGGGCCACTACGCATAAAGCTATATTCAGCTGAAGATTGACGGTCAAGTTATTGGCCATACCATGCATAATGCACTCTCCAAGGGATAGAAGCACGACTAGTCCTGAACGAGTGACAATCTTCAGTGCTAGCTCAACGCAAGCATCTCGTCGACATAGGGTCTAGTGATCTTATATTCTTGGCTGGACATACACCTGTTTTTTTTTCAGTCATCACCATCCTTGTCAGTGACACTGAAAGGCACATACCCATTCCCTATTCACGAACTGTTCCCCTTGTATCCATTCTTACCCAAATGAGTGCCATATGAATCCATGTGGTTTCGAAGCACAATAGACGGTGAACACTCATAGAGGTCCACTAAAATCCGGAAACCAGGTTCTACGGCGGTCTGTTGTTCTCACCACTTACTTTGAAGGAAGGAACTGATGGCACATTCGGTGAGGTTTATGTGGACTGACTGGACAATATCTGAATATAGGGCCGAGGATGAAAAGAAACACGAGGCTCTGTGCCTGAACTGAAAACCTTACCTCTATTTTTTTTTTTATTTTTTTTTTTTTTTTTGTAAATAACTATTTGTTTTAACTGCCTGATCTCTTCCTGTGCTGTCCTTTATTAAGTTATTAAATTTTAGAAGATATGTTACTATGATGATAGTAATGTTATCTGTGGTCAGCCAGAAAGTCACCTCAGGGAGTAGGCCCCGGGGTCAAATGAGAGAGTGACAGTGAGTCCGGGGAACGGAGGAGGGTTGGCAGACAAAGACCTACCCCAGCCAGGGCTAAGAAAGAATAGTGAGGTATTGTGACAGGGGTATTTGGGACCCTTCACATAACTTGTTACATGGTGATGGGTTAGTTCCTGCAGCCTGAGCGGTCAATGACGGGTGGAAGAAAACAACAGGACTTCAGATTTGGATGAACATGTCTGTACGTCTGCACCAATCTAACTGGTAGTTTGCCTGACACATTTAGTAATGCATCATGTTTTGCATATCCAATTTACAGGACCAGCATTTTACTGCTGTTGTTGATGTCTTGGCAATTTTACGTTCAGTAGTTTGACATTGGTTTCTGAACGATCAGCTCCCATACCAACACGTTAAAACCCCAGCGCGAGACGATCTGCTGCCAAATCGGTCGCGCACTGTTTCGAACGCGTGGTAAGCGGCTCGGGAATCGCGTTCGCAAGCCTTTAGGCCACAGAGGAAGGCAATGCATCATGTATTTTACAATAAACATTCATGGTGTCGGTTTTTTGTTGTTACTATAATCAGTGATAGCTTATTGCAGTTATAGTCAATAATGATAAAGTATTCTTATTTACAAACTGCTGAGCGTAATCTTGCCAAGAGATCAAACATCAGCTGAAAGATGCTGATGTTGACAGCGATGTACTGTAAAGGACATGCAAACATTTTTATTTCAAGTCTGATTTACCTACAATCATTGATTAAGTCTATTGTATTTACAGTAAACATTGATCACGTTTCTCTGTATTTACTACAATCATTACTAAAGTTTGTTGTACTTATAGTGAACATTGATAAAGTGGTCTGTATTTACTATACTCATTGACACAGTATATGGTACTTATAGTATCAGTGTGAGAATAGTTTTACGAATCAGAATCCCTCAGTAAATTATAACATACTTACCATAATCATTGAGTACATTGTGCTGTACTCTGCCTGATGTTTAATGAAGTCCATAGCAGTTGTCTGCAGATAGAAGATAGAAGATGGTGGATGAAGTTTAGCTATTTAAAAACAGACAGACAATCATGAAGACACAAGCCCCCATGTGCAGACGATCTAGGACCAGATACGCAAAACAGTTATTTCGTTGAAAAAAAAAAAAGATGAATATGTGTAGACAGACAGACAGACAGACAGCTAGACAAGCAAACATGTAGATAGGGGTAGAAGTTCAAGAAACAATGCACCCAGCCAGGCTACCAAGCCAAGCCATTTGTATTTAGTTTATCATCATCAGGAGTCACGCCAATAAGCGTGGTCGGTCAAGGTACGTCAGTAGTATACTAGGGTCTCTACTAGCCCCAAGGAGAAGGATCCGCTCCTCTTTTACTAAGAATAAAGAAGGAGGAGAGGTAGGAGCCAGGAGGAGCGGTAGTTTTTTTAGTAAGCGCAAAGAAGCAGGTGCGGGACATAACTCATGAGTAAATAATTGTCTGTTTTTGTGATATTACCTCCCCTTTTTGAAGAATTTTATTTTTTTTTAAATAAAATTTAATGATTATTGTTATTATGGGTTGTAGTCGGCGGGTCTTAGTGGCGTTAGTTGTTAAGGGATGGGTGAGTGGCGATGCAGCTAGGTAAATGCTTCCGAGCACTATCATCATATCTTTTTAGAGCTTCAAATGAAAACCTTACAAATGTCAAATGGCCAGTAGTATTGATTTTAATGGGTATGGCTTAGCGAAAGTCGGTGTTAAGGAGTGGGTAATGGTTACTAGTGAGCCGTAGACGGTCGTAGTGGTTTAAACACTATCATCATACAGATTAAAAATGAAAGCTTTAAAAAGTAAAGATGGTGGTTAGCACTGGATGTAGTGGATATGGCTTAGTGACATTCATTGTTAAGAGGTGGGGTGAGTGGATGAGTAATTCGAAAAACGCTTCTGAACACTATCATCGGGTTCGAATCCCAGTGGGGTTGTCTAGTGGTAGAATAATATTTGGTTACTTAGTTGTGATTTCGAGCTCTGGTGTTATTAACCCGGCTATGTTTAGAATAGGAGAGGTGGTGTGCTGGTTGCGGAGTATGTTTAGGTGGTACCCCAGACACTGTGGAAGTGACAGGTTCGAATCTCGGTACTTTGTCGTTGGTAAAATTGCCAGTCATCAACATGTGGGTGTCTAGGTCATCATAAGGTGTAGGGTCGCTTTATCCGCCCGTGTCGCCGCAGCCACAAGTCCCACCGGTGATGAAAAACACAGGCAGCAGATTTCACCATTGTACCTACGAGTTACAAAATATAACCTAACTTAAAAATCAAAATATGATATACCCAATACCATAACAGGTGTTACAAAAAATCAATACTCATCTTCATAACGGCTAATCCAGGGGATTATCATCATCATAATGACCAAGTCAGGTTATTGATATTCCTGATATCCCCGCCATTGCAAATAGTTCGCACTATTAATAAAGGTTCATATAAAGGTTGGTAGGGAATTAAGAGATTAACACCTATTGTCGCGATATCCAACAAAAATCAATAGCACTACTCTCGATTTTTCTCATATGTGGCGGTTGGGAATTATGGGTTAGGTGTATGTGTCCTCATTCAGTTAAAACAGGTGGTATTAGTAGGAGATATCACAAACAGTATCAGCATATGCCACTCTGATCTTAAATATCAGTAGTTCGTTATTCTTTTGACATTGAAAACGATTGGGGTTTGAAGAAGGATGGTGTGCTATGTTATTGGGAGGTTTATATAGATTGATCAATATGCGAAGTTGATACGGTTACCTCTGTCCGCGCATCGTAGCTGTGTTGTGAGTTGTCGCCTATTACATCCGGGTGCGAGAAATAACCAAAAATATTTCACATCAACTCAATATACATGCCTCTATATAGCTGCAATGCGAACTTGGCTAGAGTCTACTTTAGGAAAGTATGTATGTTTGTGTATGCGCATTTACCACTGGTTATAGATGTGTGTAGTATTATTGGAAAGCGGCCGTTATGTATACATTATCAGAGTATGTTGCCTTACAGAGCTTGTATAGTATCTATGTGTCTGTTACGCAGTATGTTTTGTTCTGTTGTCTTGTAGTATTTGAATGGAGTTTCATGTGGTTGTCTAGTTCATTTTTCCCCAATCAGAATCCACACCCCCAGTGTCATTAGATGGTTTTTAAATTGCCTGCCCATTGTCCTCGCTTCACATTCATACAATAGTATAGGTTCTGTGTAGTGATTGAACACTCTTTTTCTCCTTGTAATTGACATCTTTATATTAGTCATATGTTTTCCACCTTACCAAAGTCTATCTTCAACATATTGAACCTTGGTCTATCCTCTTAAAGACAACTTCTTGTAGTCTCTTGGCTACATTTTTCACGTGTCAAGCTTCATGTCTCTACTCGTCTGTATTAGTGCGTTAGAAGTAAACCAACATCACATAAGACAGCCATATATTACCACAATGTATACAAAATGAAGCAATACACATTATCCCAGTATATAAATATAGTACTAAATAGGAAGTAGTTGAAAGCATTCAACTGCATTATTACAAGGTAAATTAAATATAGTGATATGTATAAAATATCACACACCCGTGTTACATTAGCAAATAAGTACAAAGCACAAGGGTATGAATACGTTGGTGTATTAGTTACATACAAATGGACCATACAACATACCGCCAAGTCCGCTACGGGACCTAACTCGTGTGAAGTTATGTCTGTAACCAACAGAAATGTGTGTGTGGTAATAACTACGATGTCTGTCTTTCACCATGTATCTGACCTGTTTGCATACCACTACATTCCTTCGTTCACTTGTTGTATACAACCAATGAGGGTAATTGTCTTAGAATTGACCCACATTTTATGTTAGACAAGCATTGATTGGCTGTTCACTTGTGGTATACAACCAATCAGGTTAATTGTCTTAGAATTTACCCAAATTTTATGTTAGACAAGTATTGATTGGCTGTCAACTATGCGGTGGGCGGGGCTTACTGTATGTAATATATATTCAACTCACCACATCTCACTCACTTTGTGATGTACGCAAGAACGACGAAAGATTGGGTCTTCAGTTTTGTGATTATTCAATGACAATTTGCCTTCAAGTTTAGAAAGTTTGCCATTTACCGTCTTGTCTCAGTATCCACGGACTATCAGCCATATAAGGACCTACAGCTTTAGCGGCTATTTCTTCCAGTTTTTGGACATTCACAACTGCCTTGGATGATTTATCAACCAGATTCTTACCCAGACGCATCCGAAGTGTAAGCAACCTCATTATTCTGCCATAGTTTACAACGTCATCTGCAAAGAAGTCATCGGCGTTTGAAACAAAGATAGAGAACAAGTGTTCGGGATTGATACGGTTTACTAGACTAGTGAACATACATCTTGTTGTTTGAGTATTTGACCTACCTATCTAGCCAACATCGTGTCATCTACCTTTGGTGAAAGATAGAAACTAAATATATTCAACGCTATATTCATCGGCTCGCTGTGAACGTGTGTCAAGTCGACTGTTGCTTGTCTCAGTAGCAAGTCGCTAGTGAACACGCCTAAAAATACAAAGATGTCAACAAGGCAATCATCTGAGAACCATTTATGTGCAACCTGTGGGAAAGGTTTCTCTTAAAAGCGCAATCTGCTTCGCCATACTCGGACCAGTCACAATACCAAGGAGCAAGTGTATTCATGTCACACCTGTGGTCATATATTTAATAGGAAAGACAACCTACAACGTCACATTACAAAGGAACACACTACCCCAGGAGTATCATCAAGTGTAATACCAGCAGACGCTTCAACGCCCGCTTCAGCAACACTACGTAAGAGACATGTGGCTACTAATAGTGATGTTGCAGTCAGCGAGAAGAAGACTAAACAAGACGAAAACTCTCAGCCAGTCAGTGACACACAATCCACGGATGAAGCGGCTTCTTTGCACACTCTTCCAGATTATATTAGACAAGTATACACCGACAACTAGAGTAGTATCAAAACACATCACAAGATAAACAAATATATGTCTGTCTATACATTTTATATTAGCCCACACACAATCCACCCTAAAGACTGGGCATCTACCTTGAACAAGATCTTTACCATTCAAAAGAGCATATTCAAAATCAACTTTAGTTATCATATAGTCCTTAGGCACAGCGAAACAGACGCTCTTCGATTGTATCACGCATCTTCAAATAATGCGTCTGTCTTAGAACTTCCACAACTAATCAAAAATAGACAAGACTTTGACGATTTTATCAAAATAGTACACGGACATGACGTTCTTACCTACGCTATGCAACAACGTCCAAATACCAAATACACTACAGAAAATCAAAATAAAATCAAATCAACTTTATTAGGGTCACAAATTGGGCGTGCAGGCCCCTCTTACATTCGGCCCTTCCAATCACTCGTCTTTCGTTCATCAAGAGCATTATACATTTACATAGGAAGAAAAATAAACATTGTGAAATGAATGATGTAAACATAAACAAGGCTAAACATGGAGAAAAATGTGTACATAAAAAGTATGTGACGTAAAAGTAGTGATGCCAGCGCGTCCACACACACACACACACACACACACACACACACACACACACACACACACACACCACACACTCTCTCTCTCTCTCTCATTCACTCTCACTCTCACTCATTCACTCACACACACACACACACTCACTCATTCACTCTCCCGTTCACTCATTCACTCTCCCGTTCACTCATTCACTCTCCCGCTCACTCATTCACTCTCCCGCTCACTCATTCACTCTCACTCATTCACTCTCACGCTCACTCATTCACTCTCACGCTCACTCATTCACTGTCCCGTTCACTCATTCACTCTGCCGCTCACTCATTCACTCTCACGCTCACTCATTTACTCACACGCCCACTCATTCACTCTCACGCTCAATCATTCACTCTCCTGCTCACTGATTCACTCTCACGCTCTCATTCACTCTCACGCTCACTCACTCCTTCTCACGCTCACTCATTCACTCTCACGCTCACTCAATCACTCTCACGCTCACTCATTCACTCTCACGCTCACTCATTCACTCTCCCGCTCAATCATTCACTCTCCCGCTCACACATTCACTCTCACTAATTCACTCTCCCGCTCACTCATTCACTCTTCCGCTCACTCATTCACTCTCCCGCTCACTCATTCACTCTCCCGCTCACTCATTCACTCTCACGCTCACTCATTCACTCTCACGCTCACTCATTCACGCTCACTCATTCACTCACACTCATTCACTCCCACACACAGACACTCTCACTCATTCACTCTCCAGCTCACTCATTCGCTCTCACGCTCACTCATTCACTCTCCCGCTCACTCATTCACCCTCACGCTCACTCATTCACTCTCACGCTCACTCATTCACTCTCCCGCTCACTCATTCACTCTCACTCATTCACTCTCCCGCTCACTCATTCACTCTCACGCTCAATCATTCACTCTCCCAGTCACTCATTCACTCTCACGCTCACTCATTCACTCTCACGCTCACTCATTCACTCTCACGCTCACTCATTCACTCTCACGCTCACTCATTCACTCTCACGCTCACTCATTCTGTCTCTCATTCACACTCACTCACTCTCTCACTCAAACTACAGTAATGAACATAAGTTTAGATTATACATGATAAAATCAAATGGTATTTAACTTATAATATGACAGATGAGAATACACAAACATATGGATTCGCGTGTTACATAACATGCGTGTTACATGACATGCATCTGCTCAGCTCTCTCTCTCTCTCTCTCTCACTCTCTCTCTCTCTCTCTCTGTATTCTTTCATATACACACACTCACACGCATGCGTACGCTCACACACACACACACTCTCTCTCTCTTTCTCTCTCATTTACTCTCACTCTCACTAATTCACTCTCCCGCTCACTCATTCACTCTCACGCTCACTCATTCACTCTCACGCTCACTCGTTCGCTCTCACGCTCACTCATTCACTCTCCCGCTCACTCATTCACTCTCACGCTCACTCATCACAGAGACGATTCCAGCTATATGTTTTTATGTCTATCATATCCCAGAATTCCGGCTTGTTTAATAAATAACGCCCCTTTTATGACCCACGTTAGGCACCACTGTGCATGATCATACTAGATATAACATTCCATATTTAACCATCCGTTTTGTATACTGGTATTACGCTTGTTCCTTTTTGTGTGTGCAAAAGTTGCTGGAAATACTGTAAAATAAACAGATTTATGTATTATAAGTGCGTTCACTTGTTGTTTTTTAGTGTTGACAGTACATATGAGTGTCATGTGGTGAGCGGGTGTTACATGTTGATGGCCAAGTCAAGAAACATTTCAGCCATTCTTATAAAAATTAGGAAAATATGTTAACCTAATGAGAAAAATATTGCCCAAGTAAAGAAAAAATTTACACAAAACTTATAACACTTAGGAAAATGTGTTAACCTAAGGAGAAAAATATTGACCAAGTGAAGAAATATCTCAACCATACTTATAAACATTAGGAAAATTTGTTAACTAAATGTGAAAAAATATTGTCCAAGTAAAGACATGTTTCAACTAGTCTTATAAATATGTCGCCCAAACTTATGAACATTAGGAATATGTGTTATCCAAAAGGGAAAAATATTGAACAAGTGAAGAAATATCTAAACCATACTTATGAAAAAGAGAAAAATGTGTTAACCTAACGGGAAAAACATTGGCGAAGTGAAGAAATATCTCAGCCATTCTTATAAAAATTAAGAAAATATGTTAACCTAAGGAGAAAAATATTGACCAAGTGAAGAAATTTCTCAACCATACTTATAAACATTAGGAAAATGTGTTAACCTAATGAGAAAAATATCGCCCAAGTGAAGAAAAATTTACACAATACTTATAAAACTTAGGAAAATGTGTTAACCTAATGAGAAAAATATTGCCCAAGTGAAGAAAAAATTTACACAAAACTTATAAAACTTTGGAAAATGTGTTAACCTAAGGAGAAAAATATTGATCAAGTAAAGACAAATTTACACCAAACTTATGAAAAGTAGGAAAATTTGTTAACCAAAGGAGAACAAATATGGGCTAAACTATGAAATATGTTGACCCAAGTAAGAAAATATGTTAGCCAAAGGGGGAAAAAGGTTGGCCAAAACATGAAACATCTCAACCAAACTTATAAATATCTCGTGTAAACTTTTAAATAAGTAGGAAAAAAATATTGCTTCTGTAGTTATGTCAAAAGTATCTTGAACTTTTATCTGAACAGACATTTCACAAGACACAATCATCAACGACAGCACTTTCCCGTTTTTACATTACCGAAAGCTTCAACTTACCTTTCCAACGTATCTGCTAAAGAAACACTTATACATAATAATCAACCATCTCTTCACACTCTTTGTTCTTTCTTTCTAACACAAAGTGTCTCTGTCTTTCATAGATAACTTCACAACTTTTCCATGTCACATCACCAAGATACTCCAAACCGCCATTGTACAAGAGCTCCAATGAATCAGTCATGACAACATTTATAGCAATGCAATCTGTGGCTCCACCTAGGATAGTTTCGATATCAGCTAAGTAGTCATCAGCAAAGAGCCATTACCCATGGCTGACATCTTCAACTTTCTATACCACAATGTCTTCTACATTAACCTTCCATTGTTCCATCTTTCAACAATACAAAGGGTGGTCTCGAAGTTTAGCTAACATAACATTTCGTACTTTGTCCACCGCTTTCACACTTTGTCATTTCACAGCTGCAATAGTGACACGTCTGCAACCAACACTGTCTGTTATGAAATCAGTCTTTCTTAAAACCACGTCTGCCTTAATGAACCCTTGAATACCCTCTACCACATCTTCTAACCGTCTTTCAACGTTTCATACCAAATAATATTAATACTATCTTTTATTACAGAGCAGCCGATTTTCTGCTGACTGGGCAGATTTTCCAACCCAATGGAGATAAATCATGTGTCCCCCCCCCCCTAACATACTAGGCGCTATTTTAGACAACGAATATGGTCATCAACCATCACCCCTAAGAAGAACTTGAAAACAACACAAGAGATTGTGTTCCTGAGACGAAATCCTTGGACTACCAGAGTACCTAACTCTGATCGCCTAAAAGAACCTAAGAAACATAGAGCATTATATACATCAAATACATCAAACACAACAAACTATTTCTTACTAACCCTAACCCTAACTATACATCAAACACAACAAACTCTTTCTTAAGAGACATGGATGCAAACCAGTGTCGGAAATGGAAAAATTTTAATTTGTGTGATTAAATTTTAATTAACATTTAAAACCAATAAATCGCAATTTTATTGCGAAAGAGGTAAGATCGATATACGTCCTATACCTAACTTATACCTATACTTAGCCTATGTCTGTATATTAAGTGAAGCGAGCAATAAAATTGCGATTTATTAGTTTTAAATGTTAATTAAAATTTAATCACACAAATTAAAATTTTTCCATTTCTGACACTGGTTTGCATCCATGTCTCTTAAGAAAGAGTTTGTTGTGTTTGATGTATAGTTTGGGTTAGGGTTAGTAAGAAATAGTTTGTTGTGTTTGATGTATTTGATGTATATAATGCTCTATGTTTCTTAGGTTCTTTTAGGCGATCAGAGTTAGGTACTCTGGTAGTCCAAGGATTTCGTCTCAGGAACACAATCTCTTGTGTTGTTTTCAAGTTCTTCTTAGGGGTGATGGTTGATGACCATATTCGTTGTCTAGAATAGCGCCTAGTATGTTAGGGGGGGGGGGGACACATGACATGTTTCAACTAGTCTTATAAATATGTCGCCCAAACTTATGAACATTAGGAATATGTGTTATCCAAAAGGGAAAAATATTGACCAAGTGAAGAAATATCTAAACCATACTTATGAAAAGGAGAAAAATGTGTTAACCTAACGGTAAAAACATTGGCGAAGTGAAGAAATATCTCAGCCATTCTTATAAAAATTAGGAAAATATGTTAACCTAAGGAGAAAAATATTGACCAAGTGAAGAAATATCTCAACCATACTTATAAACATTAGCAAAATGTGTTAACCTAATGAGAAAAATATCGCCCAAGTGAAGAAAAATTTACACAAAACTTATGAAACTTAGGAAAATGTTTTAACCTAATGAGAAAAATATTGCCCAAGTGAACAAAAAATTTACACAAAACTTACAAAACTTAGGAACATTTGTTAACTAAATGTGAAAAAATATTGTCCAAGTAAAGACATGTTTCAACTAGTCTTATAAATATGTCGCCCAAACTTATGAACATTAGGAATATGTGTTATCCAAAAGGGAAAAATATTGACCAAGTGAAGAAATATCTAAACCATACTTATGAAAAGGAGAAAAATTTGTTAACCTACCGGGAAAATCATTGGCGAAGTGTAGAAATATCTCAGCCATTCTTATAAAAATTAGGAAAATATGTTAACCTAAGGAGACAAATATTGACCAAGTGATGAAATATCTCAACCATACTTATAAACATTAGGAAAATGTGTTAACCTAATGAGAAAAATATCGCCCAAGTGAAGAAACATTTACACAAAACTTATGAAACTTAGGAAAATGTGTTAACCTAATGAGAAAAATATTGCCAAAGTGAAGAAAAAATTTACACAAAACTTATAAATCTTGGGAAAATGTGTTAACCTAAGGAGAAAAATATTGACCAAGTGAAGAAATATCTCAACCATACTTATAAACATTAGGAAAATTTGTTAACTAAATGTGAAAAAATATTGTCCAATATTTTTTCACATTTAGTTAACAAATTTTCCTAAGTTTTATAAGTTTTGTGTAAATTTTTTCTAGACTTGGTCAATATTTTTCCCTTTTGGATAACACATTTTCCTAATTTTTATAAGTTTTGTGTAAATTTTTCTTCGCTTGGGCGATATTTTTCTCATTAGGTTAAAACATTTTCCTAATGTTTATAAGTATATTTGAGATATTTCTTCACTTGGTCAATATATTTCTCCTTACGTTAACACATTTTCCTAAGTTTTATAAGTTTTGTGTAAATTTTTTCTTCACTTGGGCAATATTTTTCTCATTAGGTTAACACATTTTCCTAAGTTTTATAAGTTTTGTGTACATTTTTCTTCACATGGGCGATATTTTTCTCATTAGGTTAACACATTTTCCTAATGTTTATAAGTATGGTTGAGATATTTCTTCACTTGGTCAATATTTTTCTCCTTAGGTTAACACATTTTCCTAAGTGTTATAAGTTTTGTGTAAATTTTTTCTTTACTTGGGCAATATTTTTCTCATTAGGTTAACATATTTTCCTAATTTTTATAAGAATGGCTGAGATGTTTCTTGACTTGGCCATCAACATGTAACACTCGCTCACCACATGACACTCATATGTACTGTCAACACTAAAAAACAACAAGTTAACGCACTTATAATACATAAATCTGTTTATTTTACAGTATTTCCAGCAACATTTGCACACACAAAAAGGAACAAGCGTAATACCAGTATACAAAACGGATGGTTAAATATGGAATGTTATATCTAGTATGATCATGCACAGTGGTGCCTAACGGGGGTCATAAAAGGGGCGTTATTTATTAAACAAGCCGGAATTCTGGGATATGATAGACATAAAAACATATAGCTGGAATCGTCTCTGTAGTGTATTTGGTATTTGGACGTTGTTGCATAGCGTAGGTAAGAACGTCATGTTCGTGTACTATTTTGATAAAATCGTCAAAGTCTTGTCTATTTTTGATTAGTTGTGGAAGTTCTAAGACAGAAGCATTATTTGAAGATGCGTGATACAATCGAAGAGCGTCTGTTTCGCTATGCCTAAGGACTATATGATAACTAAAGTTGATTTTGAATATGCTCTTTTGAATGGTAAAGATCTTGTTCAAGGTAGATGCTCAGTCTTTAGGGTGGATTGTGTGTGGGCTAATATAAAATGTATAGACAGACATATATTTGTTTATCTTGTGATGTGTTTTGATACTACTCCAGTTGTCGGTGTATACTTGTCTAATATCATCTGGAAGAGTATGTAAAGAAGCCGCTTCATCCGTGGGTTGTGTGTCACTGACTGGCTGGGAGTTTTCGTCTTGTTTAGTCTTCTTCTCGCTGACTGCCACATCACTATTAGTAGCCACATGTCTCTTACGTAGTGTTGCTGAAGCGGGTGTTGAAGCGTCTGCTGGTATTACACTGGGTGATACTCATGGGGTAGTGTGTTCCTTTGTAATGTGACGTTGTAGGTTGTCTTTCCTGTTAAATATGTGACCACAGGTGTGACATGAATACACTTGCTCCTTGGTATTGTGACTGGTCCGAGTATGACGAAGCAGATTGCGCTTTTCAGAGAAACCTTTCCCACAGGTTGCACATAAATGATTCTCAGATGATTGCCTTGTTGACATCTTTGTATTTTTAGGCGTGTTCACTAGCGACTTGCTACTGAGACAAGCAACAGTCGACTTGACACACGTTCACAGCGAGCCGATGAATATAGCGTTGAATATATTTAGTTTCTATCTTTCACCAAAGGTAGATGACACGATGTTGGCTAGATAGGTAAGTCAAATACTCAAACAACAAGATGTATGTTCACTAGTCTAGTAAACCGTATCAATCCCGAACACTTTTTCTCTGTCTTTGTTTCAAACGCCGATGACTTCTTTGCAGATGACGTTGTAAACTATGGCAGAATAATGAGGTTGCTTACACTTCGGATGCGTCTGGGTAAGAATCTGGTTGATAAATCATCCAAGGCAATTGTGAATGTCCAAAAACTGGAAGAAATAGCCGCTAAAGCTGTAGGTCCTTATATGGCTGATAGTCCGTGGATACTGAGACAAGACGGTAAATGGCAAACTTTCTAAACTTGAAGGCAAATTGTCATTGAATAATCACAAAACTGAATACCCAATCTTTCGTCATTCTTGCGTACATCACAAAGTGAGTGAGATGTGGTGAGTTGGATATATATTACATACAGTAAGCCCCGCCCTCCGCATAGTTAACAGCCAATCAATACTTGTCTAGCATAAAATGTGGGTAAATTCTAAGACAATTAACCTGATTGGTTGTATACCACAAGTGAACAGCCAATCAATGCTTGTCTAACATAAAATGTGGGTCAATTCTAAGACAATTACCCTGATTGGGTGTATACAACAAGTGAACGAAGGAATGTAGTGGTATGCAAACAGGTCAGATACATGGTGAAAGACAGACATCGTAGTTATTACCACACACACATTTCTGTTGGTTACAGACATAACTTCATACGAGTTAGGTCCCGTAGCGGACTTGGCGGTATGTTGTATGGTCCATTTGTATGTAACTAATACACCAACGTATTCATACCCTTGTGCTTTGTACTTATTTGCTAATGTAACACGGGTGTGTGATATTTTATACATATCACTATATTTAATTTACCTTGTAATAATGCAGTTGAATGCTTTCAACTACTTCCTATTTAGTACTATATTTATATACTGGGATAATGTGTATTGCTTCATTTTGTATACATTGTGGTAATATATGGCTGTCTTATGTGATGTTGGTTTACTTCTAACACACTAATACAGACGAGTAGAGACATGAAGCTTGACACGTGAAAAATGTAGCCAAGAGACTACAAGAAGTTGTCTTTAAGAGGATAGACCAAGGTTCAATATGTTGAAGATAGACTTTGGTAAGGTGGAAAACATATGACTAATATAAAGATGTCAATTACAAGGAGAAAAAGAGTGTTTAATCACTACACAGAACATATACTATTGTATGAATGTAAAGCGAGGACATTGGGCAGACAATTTAAAAACCTTCTAATGACACTGGGGTGTGGATTCTGATTGGGGAAAAATGAACTAGACAACCACATGAAACTCCATTCAAATACTAAAAGGCAACAGAACAAAACATACTCCGTAACAGACACATAGATACTATACAAGCTCTGTAAGGCAACATACTCTGATAATGTATACATAACGGCCGCTTTCCAATAATACTACACACATCTATAACCAGTGGTAAATGCGCATACACAAACATACATACTTTCCTAAAGTAGACTCTAGCCAAGTTCGCATTGCAGCTTTATAGAGGCATGTATATTGAGTTGATGTGAAATATTTTTGGTTATTTCTCGCACCCGGATGTAATAGGCGACTACTCACAACACAGCTACGATGCGCGGACAGAGGTAACCGTATCAACTTCGCATATTGATCAATCTATATAAACCTCCCAATAACATAGCACACCATCCTTCTTCAAACCCCAATCGTTTTCAATGTCACAAGAATAACGAACTACTGATATTTAAGATCAGAGTGGCATATGCTGATACTGTTTGCGATATCTCCTACTCATACCACCTGTTTTAACTGAATGAGGACACATACACCTAACCCATAATTCCCAACCGCCACATATGAGAAAAATCGAGATTAGTGCTATTGATTTTTGATGGATATCGCGACAATAGGTGTTAATCTCTTAATTGCCTACCAACCTTTATATGAACCTTTATTAATAGCGCGAACTATTTGCAATGGCGGGGATATCAGGAATATCAATAACCTGACTTGGTCATTATGATGATGATAATCCCCTGGATTAGCCGTTATGAAGATGCGTATTGATTTTTTGTAACACCTGTTATGGTATTGGGTATATCATATTTTGATTTTTAAGTTAGGTTATATTTTGTAACTCGTAGGTACAAGGGTGACATCTGCTGTCTGTGTTTTTCATCACCGGTGGGACTTGTGGCTGCGGCGACACGGGCGGATAAAGCGGCCCTACACCTTATGATCACCTAGACACCCACATGTTGATGACTGGCAATTTTACCAACGACAAAGTACCGAGATTCGAACCTGTCACTTCCACAGTGTCTGGGGTACCACTTAAACATACTCCGCAACCAGCACATCACCTCTCCTATTCTAAACATAGCCGGGTTAATAACACCAGAGCTCGAAATCACAACTAAGTAACCAAATATTATTCTACCACTAGACAACCCCACTGGGATTCGAACCCGATGATAGTGTTCAGAAGCGTTTTTCGAATTACTCATCCACTCACCCTACCCCTTAACAATGAATGTCACTAAGCCATATCCACTACATCCAGTGCTAACCACCATCTTTACTTTTTAAAGCTTTCATTTTTAATCTGTATGATGATAGTGTTTAAACCACTACGACCGTCTACGGCTCACTAGTAACCGCTACCCACTGCTTAACACCGACTTTCACTAAGCCATACCCATTAAAATCAATACTACTGGCCATTTGACATTTTTAAGGTTTTCATTTGAAGCTCTAAAAAGATATGATGATAGTGCTCGGAAGCATTTACCTAGCTGCATCGCCACTCACCCATCCCTTAACAACTAACGCCACTAAGACCCGCCGACTACAACCCATAATAACAATAATCATTAAATTTTAATTTAAAAAAAATTAAATTCTTCAAAAAGGGGTGGTAATATCACAAAAACAGAAGATTATTTACTCATGAGTTATGTCCCGCACCTGCTTCTTTGCGCTTACTAAAAAACGACCGCTCCTCCCGGCTCCTACCGCTCCTCCTTCTTTATTATTAGTAAAAGAGGAGCGGATCCTTCTCCTTGAGGCTAGTAGAGACCCTAGTATACTACTTACGTCATTTCACACGAACACCATTCTTGGAACAGCGCCATTATGAAAAGTGACCAGGCCGTCCATGTATTTATACTTTTGTCTTCCCTTTGCTCTTTCCCCATCAATATTGCCAGTTGTCATGAGCTTTTTCAAATTGATTTCTCGTTATATTATGCTCAAAATTGCTTGCCTGCCGACGTCTAATTTCTCTAATCAATTTACGGTTTTCAATTGTTTAAAAGACTGTCTCGCTCTTTTCTCCATTGTAAGTTTTTGCATTTCTCCCAGAAACCACACTTCTATAGCCATTAGATGTGTCTCAACCCCTCTGACTATTGTCCATGTCTCACTTGGATACAACAGTTTAGTTTCAATACTGTACTTCAACATTCTATTTTCCTCGCTGCAGTTGGCAGCTGTTTTCTGGTGACTATGTTTTCCAACCTTCAAAAGGCCACCTTTGCATTGGCAATTCTTGTTCTAATCTGTATAAGGCATCTTCCATCAGATGTTATGTGTGTTTAAACACAGAAACCACAAAAATTATGTTGCACGATTTATTGCCTGGCATATTTCGCTGCATTTCGCCAGGTGCATAATACGGAGTTATGCATCATGTGAAGTGAATAAATTAATAATACATAATTTGAAACAATTAAAACACATAGTCACAGGTATTGCTCCAACGTGGAACATCTGTTAAAATCTCTGTAATTTCAAATATTTAACGAATTCTTTCTGTTTGCACAACACCTGCTGGGACTGCCTGGTAGCTAACACCTCATTATATTTGAACATACGTTTATTGTGCGCCCAATACAGTATATGAAACCCTTTTTCGCTGTTCACGCTATGAATGCATTTTATTAGGTGATGACAAATCGATGATGACGCTGTTTTATAGCCTATCGACTGCACAGGGATTTCTGAAGCCTGATTAACCCTCTTTTCCTCCCACACTGGTATATGTTTGGCTACTTGATTTGCTTACTGTCTGTTCGTTCTACCTGTGTAAGTTGCTTAACACTCACACTGGAACTGATAAACGTAGTTTGATTTGGTGTACGGAGACACTGGTTCTTTTACTGGCGGAGTAGGTATTGGGGTGGGTTTATATATGATCACTGGTTCGACAGCAAAGAATGTCTGGTTTACTGCTGATTTAAGTCGATCTCGTGTGTGTGTGAGTGTGTGTGTGTGTGTGTGTGTGTGTGAGTGTGTGTGTGTGAGTGTGTGTGTGTGAGTGTGTGTGTGTGTGTATGTGTGTGTGTGTGTGTGTGTGTGGGTGTGGGTGTGGGTGGGTGGGTGGGTGGGGGGTGTGTGTGTGTGTGTGTGTGTGTGTGTGTGTGTGTGTGTGTGTGTGTGTGTGTGTGTGTGTGTGTGTGTTCATTCAGTGGCTGAGCCCCTTATTCATACTTTGTGTTTGTACTCGGAACTTTTTTGTGGCAACATCTTGCTTCTATACAAGTGTAAGGTCGTTTCAGTCAGTGTGGATATCTGCAAGCATGATTATCCCGTTCATATGTGTGTGTGTGTTGCTGTGTTTGTGTGTGTGTGTGTGTTGTTTTTTTTTAGACGTGTAGATAATGAACCGAAGATGTAGGTGTTTTTTTTTACTTCTGTCCCACGCTGTACTAACGGTCGCAGCATATACACACTTGTCGTTGTATCTTTACCTTCATCAACCTCACATTGTTCTTCCTCTATTCCTGATTATTGTTCTGTTGTTTCTGGTTATTCTTCCCGTTTCTTGTTATTCTTCCCCTATTTCTGTGTTTTCTGTCCTTATTTCTAGTTATTTGTCAAAGTCTTGCTTAGGGCAAGAATTAGGGCTCGTCACTTGACAAAGTACGATCTTAATTACACTAGCTAAACAACACAAGGCTAACCGCCGATAAGATATTTCGTGCTATTTATTCGCGCACTGCACACATCGTGAATCAATACACGCTTCGCGCAATCACAAGTTACAATATACAATGGATTACAACAGTGCAAGTAATCAATACATCAATACAATAGAAGATATCAATGCACTCCAACTTACAAGTCACACAGACACGCACTCCATCTCAAGCTGTCAAACAGGCTAGCTTTCACGCTATGCAACAACTCTCAGCCGCTTTCACACGTCTTTCTCTGACGACCGTCCAGCTCAGTCTGACTGGACACAGCACACTCTCTAGTAGCGCTTGGTTTAGCACGCGTGACCCCTCACGGTTCACGCTGTGTGCTAGCTGCCTGCTTAGCATCGTTCAGCGCTTATCGCCTGTAGTGCTTATAATAGCCCAGCGCTACACTATCGAGCGCTGGCTGCCTGGCGCTAGTGAGGCCGCCGCATTATAACTGTAGGGCTTATAATATCTTGGCGTTGCATTGTCGGGCGTTGGTGCAGACAACGCGTTCTATCCTCGGGTGAGACTCTGACATCCTCCCCCCCCCCCCCCCTTTAATTTCATGAAAGGTTTTCCTTTCATGTACTCTATTTCGCTGTTCTTTATCTTGTCAGAATCGAACTTTGCACTTTATCTGACATAGCTCTGATTAGTTATAATATGTACAGGTGATTAGTAAGCAATATGTATATGATCCCCATGCCTATCCATACAGCATAATTGTCAGGTACAATCAATTCCATGGTTTTTACCTCACTGAGACACAGCCAGTCCGGTAGTTACGGCTAACTTGCCCTACCTCTCCACCAAAAAGAAAAATTACAAATAAACAGGTGAGTCTGTGAGTATCTACCTATAAGATAACTCCGACATTGAACATCTATCCCTATGTAATAGAATGCCCGATGAAGGTCTTCAGTTTTGGCAAGTTTTCCCATGTACACATGACGTCCTCTTGACGTGATACCTATTAGGCAAACATGGTAGTTTCAATACATATTTACGCATCACCAACAATTTTTAGTTATGTCCCTTGTTTATGTAACAAAATTTAGGGACAATAATTTCATCATGCTTTCAACAAAATAAATTACAGGTACCATTTTCTTTCTTAGTGTCATAATTTGATCCTCTCTGACAAAAGTGCACAAAAAGGTCACTTTTGTGAAAAAGTCAATCAAGTTACGATGCTGAGATTACATCTAACAAAAATCGACATATACAATTTTGTATATGGAAATGTTTCATACTCGAATTTACATACAATTGTCATCAATTTACAAATATTTTATTATGGTACATTATTATGAAAGTAATATAAATATATAACGGAAGTGTAAAGATGTTGCCGCACACTCACATTAAGGTCTCTCGTTGCTTTAGACTGTATATATACGGAGTACCCAGATCTTGTTATCAGTGGTAGGATAGCTTCTTCCGTCATATTCTCAGATTAGGTTGTCACGGTCATCACTCATACTTGTTAAAACGTCGTGGACCATCTTTATAGTTGTACTCAGGATTGCTTGGTACTTGTTCAAGCTCAGTAAGTCTTTTTGGGTCCTGTAGTACTGTCCTGTGACACTTATGGTGTCGTTGTTATAATGATAATATATATTTACACTATTAATGACATTCTTGCAACTTTCTTATAATTATACGAACCGTTCATTCACATGATAATAACAATATGTACATACTATATTTACACTGGGAAATTACATTTTCCCTATCACACAGTTTTACACAGCGTAACTGACATGAAGTCACAATTGGCTGTCGTGTTGAGCACTATCTAGGTTGCAGTTTATACACCATCTGCAATGTGCTCGAGTGTTACCTGGCTATTGGGTGAGTCGTCAGGACATCTCGATAGAAGATCGGCAAGAGAGTTATTTGAGCCTTTGATATGTCTGATTTCAAAGCTATAGTCCTGTAAAAGAAGGGACCATCTGGCCACTCTTTGGTTAGTTGGGGTTCCCCTGGTGATAAATGTCAACGGACTATTGTCTGTTTCAATGATGAAATGTTTACCTAAAAGAAATCTGGACAATTTACGTACCGAGAACACAAGAGCGAGGGCTTCGAGTTCCGGCGTGCTGTAATTTCGTTCGCTGGTGTTCAGTTTCCGGGAGACGTAGTATACCGGGTACAACACTTGGTCGTGTTCTTGAAGTAGTACCCCTCCAATGGCTACGGAGCTCGCATCGCATCTTAGCCTGAAAATAGTGCTAAGATCTGGTAATTTTAGAATGGGTTCCTTGGAAAAATAAGATAGTACTTTCGCAAATGCAGGCCTTAAACATTCGCTATTTACAATGACATTTGGATGTTTGTTTGTTAGTAAATCAGTGAAACATTTGGTCAATTCAGCAAAATGAGGTATGAATTGTCTATAATAATTCAAAAGACCTAACACACTTCGCAACTGTTTCTTTGTTGTCGGAAGCGACAATTTTAAAATTCTGGACATGATGTTATCGTCAGTTGATATGAAGCCATTTGAGATCTTATAGCCTAAAAATTAAATTTCTTGAAAGGCTATATCAACTTTGGATGGTTTTATTGTCAGTCCATGTTGTCTAATCCTGTCGAATGTCTGCTGCAGTGCTGTTATATGGTCTGTCATGTTATTGGAATGTCAGATGTCAAAATAATATGATGCTGCACTAAGTCTGTCTGTCCTGGGTTGTTAGAAAAAATTGTACTGTAGTCTTGTAATACTTGTCTGCAACTGTTAATCTGTGTCTGAGTCAGTTTGGGATTTACCTTTATGTCCTGTAGGTTGGTTGTCGTGTCAAGGACTGGTGTTGGTATCTCGTCAGTATCGTTGTCGTCTGTCTGGTCCACTATTGTTGTGCTTGCTGTCGTCTCCACTTGTTCGTCGTCCCTGTGGTAGTATGGTTTAAGCATGTTAATATGGAAAATTTTGTGTTTGTCCCTAACTGCAAGTTCGTAATCTACTGTCGAAATTTGTCTAACACTTTAAAGGTCCTTGCCATGAGTCTGTGAGAAGATGTCTGTCACTTGGCAATAAGAGAAGAACGTCCTGTCCTGGTGTCAGAGTAATGGTTCTATTTCCTCTGTTAGCGTATTGTCGGTAGATAATACCAGATTTTTGTAGTGCTTCTTTTACTAACATACATGATTTTATGATTTTATCGAGCAATGATGTATGTTCATACGATGAAATGGGTTTATGAATAGTTTGACTTTCAGTCGACATGGGGCTGTACATTGCCAATGAGGAGTGAGTGAAATTGATGTTATGGCTCCCTAACTTAGTTCGAATATGGGAAAAGACTTCCCTGATGTCTTTGGAGGTTATGGTTTTAGATGGACTCGCTTCTGGCGAAATTTAGTACCTCTCGATGTTATGTGGTCAAGAGGACCAATTCTGTCGACAGAGATATTTTTGAAAGGTCTGCTTATTGAATCTCTTAATTGCAGTTCAGCTTGCAAGTGTTTCTTCTGTTTCACCAGCTTATAGCAGATGTCACAACTTCTGCAATACCGTTTGGTATCACTGCGAAACTTAGGCCAATAGAATTGATTAAGTAATCTTGCTCTTGTTTTAGCATAAGCTATATGCCCTGCGAAGGGTATGTCATGTGCTAGCTTTAATGCTTGGTTGCGGTTTTCTGCAGGTAGCACCGTTTGTTCTGTAGTGCTAGAACCTTTGGTATAGTACCGTGTCAGAAATCCGTTTTTCAGAGCAAAATACCATTTAGCATTCTTTGCTACTCGTGGCTTTTGGCCTATAAGTTTAAAATACTTCTGCAAAGATCGATCGGCTTTCTGAGCTGTTATAAACTTCTCCCTGGTTGTTTCAGGAGATGTCACAACTGGACTTATTTGTTGTAAAGCCTCTGTTTGATCGATTCGATCTTGCATTTGGGCAGTAGATCTGCTTACTGCATTTGTAATATCGCAGTTATCATTCTCATCACAAGTTGATGTTACATTTACACAATTACATTCATGTGGTTGCGTTGCCGAATTGACATGCATACATTCATTTACAGGTGGTAATACATCATGACTGGTGATTTGTGATGAGGGTGAAATGGTATTATCAATGTTACAAGTGACAGTGGATGTAATACTGTCATGTGGCATATCATTTACCTCAGGAAGGTTACCAATGATAACATCGCAACAAGGATTGGTCAATGCTGCGCATTTAACCTTTCCTGAAAGAAATGGTGTACTTATGTATGCCCATGCAAGCGGGTATTTCTCGATGTTACCTGAGAAAGTTCTGCATGTAACATATTTACCACTATATTGTGATGGTAAAATATAGTCTCTCTTTAGACCAATGAGGGTACATCCGCTGTCTCTTAAGACGGTAGCAGCTTTACCATTAACATACCCATGGTGGATATTCAATTTCCCTTGGGAGGTAATTCTTAAATTGGTCTCCTCATTGATATCTGGTATGGAATGGCTGCATGTTAAACTGCCATCCTCATGAAAAGAATTACAGATGGTACATGTATTAAGGTGAACCACCTCAATGGAATGTGCTGCATTTACAAAATGATGTTTAACAATTTCTTCGTCTGAGGAAGAGCTATCACTCATGGCTGCATTAGTCTTTGTAATTATTTGCTTGCCTTTACAAGAGTGGCGCCAATGGCCATAAGCTTTACAAAGGAAGCATTTTGTGAGGCGTTTGTAGCTCTTTCTCACCTTATCTTGCTTGTTTAAGTAATTCTGCAAGTAAGTGAGGTACCCAGGGTGTTTGTCACACATATCATTTTCCTTGTGTGAAAACTGGCAATATTTACACTGATAGTATTTCTCAGTATTTTGCTTGTATGGTCTCTGTTTATTGTGGGGCACTGACTTTGATTTACCATATGTAGCTGCTGCTACAAAATCTGTGCTAGTCAACCCACTAGCGAAACATTGTTTATTGGCTGAAAAATAACCAGAGCCACGACTTTCAATCTGCTGTACACTTTCACACTGACATTCTAATAGAAATTTCGAAAATGGAGGTGGGAGAGATGTGATAATTTTATCTCTCAAAATAAGATCTCTCAATCTGTCAAAATTACCACTCACTTTGGCTGCTGACAGCCACTTAGAAAAAACATTCTGTATTTCTGAGATGTAATCAGAGAACGTTTGTGTTGGTTTAGGAGACAATTTACCAAACTGTTCTCTGTAACCTGCTTCATCTAGCAGAAAATGAGACATAATTTTTGTCTTAATATAATGATAATCTTTCTTCAGGTAATTTGGAATAGACTCTATCACTTTCAGAGGTTCCCCAGAAAGACTTCTCATGTATAATATACTCCATTCTGACTTTGGGATCTGGTAATAATCCATAATATATTCAAAATTTTGAGTGAAAGCTGCTATGCAGTCACCTGTGGAGTAACTTTTAATCAGCCCTTGGTATTTCTTATATGGCTGGTCTTTGTCAGCTTTTCTATCTCTTCCTTTTCTTTGGAAGTTTCTGCTTTCAGCTGCTCAATTTTTAGCTGTACTTCGAGCTCTTCTCGTTTAATTCGAGCATTCATTTCTAGTTCTTCTTTCCTGGTTTGGGCTGTAATTTCAGCTTTTCTTATTTCTGCATCTGTTTCAGCTTGCTTAAGTTTTAAAGCAGCGTCTGATTTTGCCTGCTTAAGTTTTAAAGAAGCTTCTGCCTGTTTCAAAGCAGTATCTGATTCTGCCTGCTTTAGTTTTAAAGCCACTTCTTCCTGCTCTAAAGCAGTATCTAACTCTGCTTGTTTCACAGCCATATCTAATTCAAACTGTTTGAAAGCCTCTTCGGCAGCTCTATCCTCACGTTCCCACTTTTCTTCCTGTACCAGAAGATATTCTGCAAACTTTCTCTCACTCCAGATTCTCAATTCTTCACCAGAAAAATTCATCTTTAAACCCATGTCGATGTACTCGTTTAAACTAGACATGATGAACAAAATGTATGATGAAATCGATAGACACAAAATTAATAAAGTTGTTAGTAATTTGAGTTCAAAGGTTTACAGTATTTAATATTATAGCTAGTATTTAGGCCTGCAGAACGAAAATATAAGAAAGAGGGAAAAAAAAATTTTATACTCAAGTACTCCTGAGATAATGTGTTGGGCAATTGCTGCTGACTACTGCCCGAAACCGCACTGGTTTTTACTTTATGTCGGCCAAAAAATTTTGGAGTTTCCTAGGGACAGGTGTAGATGACCTCAAACAACCTGTTATTTTTGGACTAAGAGAAATTAGAACATGTGCAAGTGTGTGGTGTATGCAATGTCACTTAAGTTTTTGTAGGTTTGTATGTCGTCAAGTATTGTTGTTAGTCGTATCACCACACTCAACCACTTTCTATTCACACTTTCCACTCGTTCCGCTTACACTATCACTACTCAATGACATTCAAGGACATGGCCGCCATTTTGTTTTTGTCACTTTGATGCCTCGGTTGAAATTTTCTAAGTTCAAAAACGTAATTTTGCTTTGATTAAATTAACTCACACAATGATATTTATGTTCTAAACTATAACGCACACGCTTTCTATACTAATAATTATAGATAACTTATCCAAAATTATGACCGCAGTCGCTATGTTCACATTTGTTACAAAAAAAATTATATCTACTATCGGCACATTTCTGTAAACAGTTGATTCATACACCGGACGAAGGCCACCATGTTCGCACTTGTCAAAGTCTTGCTTAGGGCAAGAATTAGGGCTCGTCACTTGATAAAGTACGATCTTAATTACACTAGCTAAACAACACAAGGCTAACCGCCGATAAGATATTTCGTGCTATTTATTCGCGCACTGCACACATCGTGAATCAATACACGCTTCGCGCAATCACAAGTTACAATATACAATGGATTACAACAGTGCAAGTAATCAATACATCAATACAATAGAAGATATCAATGCACTCCAACTTACAAGTCACACAGACACGCACTCCATCTCAAGCTGTCAAACAGGCTAGCTTTCACGCTATGCAACAACTCTCAGCCGCTTTCACACGTCTGTCTCTGACGACCGTCCAGCTCAGTCTGACTGGACACAGCACACGCTCTAGTAGCGCTTGGTTTAGCACGCGTGACCCCTCACGGTTCACGCTGTGTGCTAGCTGCCTGCTTAGCATCGTTCAGCGCTTATCGCCTGTAGTGCTTATAATAGCCCAGCGCTACACTATCGAGCGCTGGCTGCCTGGCGCTAGTGAGGCCGCCGCATTATAACTGTAGGGCTTATAATATCTTGGCGTTGCATTGTCGGGCGTTGGTGCAGACAACGCGTTCTATCCTCGGGTGAGACTCTGACATTATTCTTTCTCTATTTCTGGTTATTCTTCACCTACTTCTGGTTACACTTTTTCTATTTCTGCTATTTGATACTAGTGATGTTGTTTTACATTAACAAAAACAACAAAACAGTAGCTACTATAAAATTAAAATGTTTATATTTTGATTAGAGTCTAAATCTTACCTGATTCCCCCCAAACATGACATCATTCATTCCCATCAAATCATTTATGATGTGGATGATTCCGTTTGATGCCTCCAGATTTCCTTCAACTATCTGTGATTTTTCCTTGTATGTGGAGTTGTCAGAGCTCAGTACGTAGAAGGTTACATTCTGGTGAATATCAAATCAAGGCAGTTAAACTTAATTGAACAGTACTTGTTCCCGTTATTTCGTTCTCTCTCTTTGAACGGAGTCCATGCACTGGCTAGTACTTCTTGCGCACTGGACAGATTTTTGTGTCTGTATTAGCTTTCTTTATTGCCAGTGTCGCTCATTAGCAGGGGATCCCACTCCGACATCTGAGGTACTTGCAATTTGAGTCCCCAGGTCAAGGACGAGAGGTTAACATTTTAGTCCAACTGTCGGTGTAGGGGTTAAACCCGCTACCTCGGCAGCAGTACACCGAATGTTTAAGAATTGGCGCTTGTCTCCCTGGCGAAGAGGTTAACGAATGTCTCCGTAATCCCGTATATCCACGTTAGGTACACAGCTGCGCGAGATTCGGCAGCGGATCGCTTTCGCGTTGGTTACTTACGGGGTATGTGAGTCGGTGGCTCAGAAAGCAATGGCAAACTACTGAGCGTAATCTTGCCCTAACATCAACAACTGCTGAAAAATTATGGTGTTGACTGCAATGTCCTGTAAGGGATATGCAACTTTAAAAAAAAAAAAATACATTCGACCATGCTGACCTACGTTTTCGGAATAGTAAAGTAATTCAAAAGCAGCTTCTCTCGGGACGTGGACAGAGCTGTATGGGACAGCTAACAACAGGGGGCAGGGTGGGTTGGTTGAGAGACTATGTCCCAATGGAGGACAGAGGGCAATAGAAGAAGAAGAAGGAAAATTGCTGTGGGTCTGGTCACACCCTGAGACACGAAGAAAGACCAAAGACAGTATAAGTAGACAAAAACTACGTGGGGAAAGATTAAAAGGTGGATCAGGGAAACGGTTATAAAACAGCATGCCTAGATCTGTCAGTGCAGACCTGCATAGGATTAAACAAAGACAGGCAACTATAGACAGGAATGATCAGTACACCGTGATTAATTGTAACGGTAATAAGAACTGAATTGAGTGTACTGAGAGCTGACTTCGTGCACGAAACCTGAATGAACAGACACGAATATGATTTCTGTGGATAATTTATATTGTTGAACATGATGGCAGCGAAGACATACGGTAAACCGTTGTTATAGAGCTGGGTTTAAGTGAGTCACGGCACAATGGGAATTCCCATGCTTGCTCCGTCCTCATCTTTAACAGCCAGCGAAGATCCCAATATAAATAGCACAAGTTGCAGTTTGATTATGTGTCCGTCTGGCGTTCCTCTGAATACTGACTGTCGTCAAGATCCTCTAGTCACTCCCTGTGGAACCACTCTCTCCAGGATATGATTTATCTGTTCTTCCACACTAGACACATGATCCCAAAGAGCACCGTTGTTATTATAAATCATAAGCGTAATCCCACAACGTAATCTAGTACGCTTGTCTTATACTAGACCATGCAATGATTTTCAAGACGTGAATCAAATAATAAGTGTCTACTATATACAATAAACAGCCTACTATTATAATAATAGGGTGGGGGTGTCTCTGTGGCGATGTGGTTAACACGCCCATCTCGCGCTGGGAAGGTTGTGGGTTCGATTCTCGGCTCCACCATTCGGCACACGAGTGTAATTTTCGTGGAAACTCACGGGGGTAGTCACTAGAGTTACGGAGTTCGTGTTTTGTGCGACGCACAAGGGCAGGCTACCTTGCGGGGAAAAGACGATCCATATGGGGGGAAACCCGGTGTATGGACGTCGATCCTTAATACGTTGGTTTTAATAAACATTATAATCTGATTAGAAGTTGTCTGGGACAATTATGTCTCCACAGCTGATATTCACTATCTTCAAAACCATCACAATGATCATCCTGTGCCGCGCCTATAAGCTCGGGTGGCTACCGTTCGCCGTCTCACACAATCACCAGTCAGATCAGGTGTGTGTTTGTGTCCTGGCTACGCCGTGTGGAAAAACTATCAAGGAATATAACTCTCTAAATGTCCCTTGCCGACTCCCTGGTCTAGGGTTTAAACGACTCTCTCCGTAATCCCGTTTATCCTCGTAGGGTAACGCAGCGCGCAAGAATATCTAGCGGTTCTTGCCGCTTTGGTGACTTGCGGGATATGTGAGCCACCGCTCAGAAAGCAATGGAAAATTACTGAGGGTAATCTTGCCAAGAAATCAACAACAAGGGTAAACTGTTGGTGTTGACAGCGATGTCTTGTAAAGGATATGCAAAAAAAAACAAAAAACAAAAATCTGTCGCTTGCTATTCCCCCTTCATACTTGCCAGTTGTGACTATCTTTCCAAGTGTCTTTCACACAGAATCACATTCAATTTACAACTAAATAATAAAATATACTCACATCAGATGTCAAGGATGTATTTGTCTCCAAATTGGCCAGATTTCCTTGTAAGTTGTAAAATAAACTGGATGAAGTATTCATGAACTGACCAGCCACGATGTGCTGACGAAGGAGCTGTTGCAGCTTGTTGTCGTCTCCCAGAATGTTGGCCAGTAGAGTGTCGTCCATCACATTTCTAGCAATTCACAAGGGAACATTGTATCATACAAGGTAGACAAATTGCGCTATGAACCATTCAAAAACTACTGCAGCTTCTGGCATACTGAAAATAACACAAGGTAAACTGTTTACTATTGAGGAGTAAAACCCAGACGAGATAGCAGAAGTCACAGGACAAGCACTGAGACTAGTACACAGGTCAAGACATTGCAGCGATACAGGGATCACCATGGCCCTCCGCAGATGTGAAGCTCGAGTACTACTTTTGCACAACCAGCTGGTTTCTGCAATAGGAGAGGGAAGGGAGTACTCTGCGACACAGTACCGTGGCCATGTTACATCGGTCCCGGGTAAAGGGGATAGTCTCTATACCAGCCTCAGCCAGATAGATGTCAAATATTGTCAAGGCTCGCGTGAGATGAATATCAGCACACCCGACTCACAAGTTAGATTCAGCCTTCCGGAGTTCTTCCTACCAAACAACCAGCGACAACCAGAACACTGTGCCGGCAGAATAATCACTGAACTACACAAATGGTACGTAGTTAACCTCGATGTACCCCTTATCTGTGTATATTCTCCACATTATTAAACTGTAACGGACGTCCAGTAGCAGAGACTACCATCGGGGACACAAGAATTTATCATCAACATCATCATGTGCATGCCGATAAGCGTGGGCGGTCATGTTTCGCCATCTCACGCGATCATTAGAGTTGTGGATCTGCTTCGTGTTCTTGTCTCGACCATGCCACGTGACCAGATCATCCAAGTATTTACATCTGTGCCTGTGCTTGTTCTTTTCCCCTCAATCTTGCCAGTTGTCACCACGTTTTCCAGCGTATTTCTTCTCATAACATGTCCAACAAATTGTGACTGCCAATGTCTAAATTCTCTCATCAGTCTATGATTTGGTCATTAGTTTTTCTGTCTGTCCATGGTAATATTTGCATTTTCCTTAGAAACCACATTTCCACAGCCATTAGATGTTTTTGAGCTTGTCTGCCATTGTCCACTCTTCACATCCATACGAAAGTATAGGTTCTATGTAACACTTCAACACTCTTTTTCTCGTTGCGAATGACATCTTTTTATTGTCAGTATGTTTTCCATCTTGCAAACGGCTACCTTCGCCGTGGCGATTCTTGATCTATTCTCTTCAAGGCATCTGCCACTAGATGTTATGACTGTTCCGAGATAACTGTACCGATTCACTTGTTTAAGAATATTCCCATTTACTTGTATATTATATTGTGGTATTTCCTTCTTCTTACTGACGACCATAATCTGTGTCTTTTTACATATTTAGTTAGTTTAGTTTATTTTAGTCGATGGATCAACATCACGGCACACGGGTGCAACCCATAAGTGCTCCGTTTTCCTCTTAACTCAAATCTGAGTCTGGAGCAACTCAGCTCAGTGCACGAACTCCGTAGCAGCGGCGAGGATCCTGAAAATACTTTGGGTAGATTTTTAACTCGAAATTTTGCCCGGGCAGCGCCGTTAAGCTACTCTTTTCGATTTCCAACTGCCAAGGGATTTTTTACGTAGGCAACAATACACACGGGCGTCCGATCTCACTACCCAGAGACAAGGGAAATTTTATTACTAGAAGTCCACGTGAAATAAATCCTGGTCCTCACCGGGGCTTGAACCTGGGACCTCCAGCATTCGAGGTGGACACCATACCTCGAGACCATGCAGCCCCCCCCTCCCCCCCCCCCCCCCCGTGTCTTATTACAATTTAATTTTAACCCTAGCTGATCGCTGTGTGTAACAACCGCATCTACTAAATGTTGCAAATCCTGCTCATTGTCTGCAATCAATATTGTATCACCCGCATATCTAATGGTATTAATGTTTCATCCCTCAATGGTGATCCCTTTCATATCTTCTAAATTTCTGAAAATATTTTCATTGTATAGAGAAACAAGATCTAGAGACATTATTCATCCCTGTCTCACACCTCTCTTAATAGGCTGATATTGACTCACTTCAGTATTAATCTTTATGGCGGTTGTTGTTCCCACTATATGTTTTTTTTAAACAGGTCTAAAGTCTTTCCCATTAATCTGTACACCTGCAAGCATCCTCATCATGTTGGCATGTCTTACGTTATCGAAAGCCTTTGTGTAGTCAATAAAACAACGATGTAGGCCTTTATTTATTTCTATATCACCCTAACAACCATGAAAGAAAAGATCATAAGAAAGATATCTGATTGTGAGACCCCCCGCCTCCCCCAGGCCAGGCAGATCAGATAACACTGGGGAAGAGTGTGACACGGGGGCCAGTACTAGTAATCGTCATGACGGAGATAATCCCGGCGGTGTTACCAATGGAGTCCCATGTGTCAGGCTAAGAAGCAGAGTAAGACTAGAACGTGGAATGTGAGAAGTCTGTAAGAAGGAAAGCTTAAGGTAGTATGTGATGATATTGATAGGTTAAATTTTCAAATTTTATGAATTAATGAACATCGCTGGAGAGGAAAGGGACATTTTGAAAATGATAATGGAAGTCTATTCATATATTCTGATAGAGACGTTGGAGGCCAGATCGGAGTGGCATTTTGTTTAGATAAAACAACAACAAAAGCTGTAATTGGATATAACCCTGTTAATAATAGAATCCTCACTATCAGATTTAAAGGTCATCCAAAAAAAAAATACACACAACTCTCATACAGATATATGCTCCAACATCAACGGCAGTGGAGGATGAATTTGAAGATGTTTTCACCACACTAGAAGACACATTAGATCAGATTGTTCATAATGACATAACAATAATAATTGGAGATTTTAATGCAATAGTAGGCACAGGAAGAGGTGAAAATGAGAGACACGGTTTAGGAAAATTTGGATTGGGAAACAGAAATGATGCGGGTGACAAATTAATTGAATTTTGCACAGAAAATGAGTTAACGATAGTCAACACACTTCTTAAACAACATCCAAGAAGTCTCTTCACATGGAAAATTCCCGGACGTTACTATAATGAAACAGATAGGTTATATTTTAAAACAAAGAAGATGTAGATCAAGCATAACATCAGCAAACACTTTCCGAAGTGCAGACTGTGATACAGATCATCAGTTATTAGAAGCAGATCTGAAAGTAAAACTCAAAAGGCTTAACCGAGGACCAAGGCCACTTCGTTTTGATCTCACAAAAATACCAAGTGCATACAACGTAAAGTGAGGAATCGTTTTAGGGTCTTGATGTCTGTACAGGAGGAAATGACGCCTGATGAACTGGCCGTACAAGCTAGAGATATCTTGATAACAGCAGGAAAATATCTAAATCCGACCAATAATAAGCACCATAAGTCATGGATTACATCAGACACGTTAGAATTAATAAAGAAACGAGGGGAACTGAAACAGAAAAGAGGAGAAACCGATAACAACAGGATGAAGTATAAATCTTAACACGAGAAATAAGAAGGAACACAAGAAAGGACAAAAACAAGTATATACGAGATTGTTGTACTAGAATAGAGCAATAGAAGTATCATAAGAATGGAAGATGTTACGAAATGTTCAAGGAAATGAAGTTATTGACAAGACAAGTTCAACCTCAAATGCAGTCTGTGACAAGTTGGGAAATACCCTCAGAGAATCTAGAAAAATTATAGAAAGATGGAAGGAATACTGCATATATGAATGATGTATGATATGAATGACTGTGAGGATATGAATGAGATGCATGAAGAAAGGCTTTCGATACAGTGAAACATGTCGACATGATAAGGATGCTTGAAGATCTACAAATTGATGGAAAAGACCTTAGACTTTTAAAAAACATATATTGGAAACAAAAGATGCCATCAGAATTGATAACGATGTAGGTCAATATCAGCCTATTAAAAGAGGTGTGAGACCGGGATGTGTATTATCACCAGATCTTTTTTCCCTGTACAGTGAAAATATATTCAGAAATATAGAAGATAAGAAAGGAATCAACATTTGGGGACGATACATCAATAACATTAGATATGCAGATAATACAGTTTTGATTGCAGACAATGAACAGGACCTGAAAATTTAGTAGATGCGGTTGTTGCACACAGTGAACAACTAGAGTTAGAACTGAATATTAAGAAGACACAGATTATGGTCGTCAATGGGAAGAAGGAAATACCACAATGTGATATACGAGTAGATGGGCATATTCTTAGACAAGTGAATCGGTACAGTTATCTCGGCGCAGTCATAATATCTGATGGGAGATGCCTTGAAGAGATTAGAACAAGAATTGCCATTTTGAAGGTAGCCTTTTGCAAGATGAAAAACATACTGACCAATAAAAAGATATCAATTGAAACGATAACAATAGTGTTGAAGTGCTACATAGAACCTATACTGTTGTATGGATGTGAAGCGTGGACAATAAGTAGTCACGCTGAAAAACAGCTGATGGCTGTGGAAATGTGGTTTCTGATAAAAATGCAAAGAATACCATGGACAGCCAGAAAAACCAACGAAAAAGTCCTTAAAGAAACAAATGAAGATCGTAAACTGATTAGAGTCATTAGACGTAGACAGTCAAAAGTTTTTGAGCATGTTATGAGAAGAAATGACTTGGAGAACTTGGTGACGACTGGCAAGATCGAAGGGAAGAGACCAAGGGGAAGACCGAGAAGTAAATACATGGATGGCATGGCCACGTGGCATGACCGAGACAGGAAAACGGAGCTGATCCACGACTCTGGTGATCGAGTGAGATGGCAGAACATGACCACCCACGCTTAACAGCATGGCACATGATGGATGGATGGACATGAATAAATGACAGCAGTGAAAGAACCTGAACCCTAATTTGATGAAATTGTATGGGCAATAAAGAACCCGAGGAATGGTAAATTACCAAGATATGACGAGATACCAGCTGAACTAATTAAAGCGAGAGGAAAAGAAAGCATACAAATCTATCACGCATTATGTGAAAATATATGGAAATCTTATATATGGCCAAAAGATTGGAAGAGAACTATCTTTATTCCAATACCAAAAAAGAGCAACCCGAAATTATGCACCAACTATAGACCTGTTGCCTTGTTAGTCATGCACGTAAAATTCTAACTAACAATATTAATGGGAAGACTTCGTTAAAAAATGGAAGAAGAAATTAAAGTGGTTCAAGCTGGATTTGACAAGGAAGAGCAACAAGAGATCATATTCTCAACATGCGTTTGATAATTGGGAAGTTAGAGAATTTAATGTAAACATATTCTCATGTTTTTTAGACTATGCAAAAGCTGTGTACAACATCAGAAACTTTGGGAAAGCATGAGGAAAATTGGTCTTCCATCACATGTAGTACAACTCATAAAAATGCTCTATCTAGATCAATAAGCAGCAGATAGAATAGATGGCCAGACATCAGATTGGTTTGACACCAAGCAAGGAGTCCGTCAGGGTTGTGTGCTGTCCCCCTATTTGTTTAACTGCTACACCTAAAATATAATGGGACACATCAGAGATGATATAACCATGGAGCAATATCATGCCCTAAATATCGGTGGCCATGAAATTCCAGAGATCCGATATGCTGATAATGTAGTATTAATATTCACATCACAGAATGGTATAGAAAAACTAATAACTTCAATCCAATAGCATAATGACAATTACAACTTATATCTTAACATAGCGAAAACAAAGATATTGCATACAGATAAAACTAATATGGAAAGGGGGGGGGGGATATATTAATTGGGGGGGGGGGGGGGAATGGAGGTGGTGGAAAATTTCGAATATCTTTGGTCATTAATTACCAAAAGTTGTGACACAATGAAAGAAATTCAAAGACGAATATCTATTGCTCTTCAAAACCTAAAGCAACTGAATAAATTGTGGCGTGAAAAGAAAGACTACAATAAGAGCAAGCATACATCTTTCCCATTGCAACATACGCTGTGAGACCTGGATGCTTACTAAATAAGCTGAATAGCGTATAAATGTCTTTGAATATTAATATTATAGAAGAGTTCAAAGAATAGCTTGGATACAGAAAAGAACAAATGCATCCATTTCATCGCGGCTACTGAAGACCATAAAGCAAAGCAAATTAAAAAGTTGTGGTCACTTGAAAGTTTGGAGAAAACAATAATGGAAGGGTATGCCCGGGAAGAGAGGAAGGGGAAGGCCAAAGAGAAGATGGGTGTAGGATGTGGCAGATGATCTCCATTGTGAGTGTATCGGATGCGGGACATCTTGCTTATGACCGAGAAGTTTTCCGGAATATTGTTATTGGAGCGAGGTTCTGCAAAATACATGTTACTGAATGAATGAAAGAATGAATGAATGAATGAATGAATGAATGAAATAATTTTCAATTAATTGTATAAGCATATACACATCATTTATTGCACCCTTGTCTTCTACGAACCCACTTTGTTCTTCTCATATTTCGGTTTGTATTTTCTTTCTAACTCTTTGCATGATGATTCTTAGCAAGATCTGTGTGATGTGAACACATTCCAAGACTCATGATTTCTTCAAGATTGTAATAAATATAGAATTAAATAATGTTTGAGGTATATCTCCAGTATTGTAATGTAATATACAAGTAAATGGAAATATTCTTAAACATGTGAATCGGTACAATTATCTCGGAACAGTCTTACCTTCTGATGGCAGATGCCTTGAAGAGATTAGAACAAGAATCGCCATGGGGAAGGTAGTCTTTTGCAAGATTGAAAACATACTGACCAATAAAATGATTTGCAACGAGAAAAAGAGTGTTGAGGTGCAACATACAGCATATATTTTTATATGGATGTATCTGTGCGGGCTGTTGTTTGTCGAGACTCCTGTCTTTTCCACTTTTCACATTGGGCAGTGGGGAGCATTTTGTATGATATTCACTGGCACAGGAACGGAGCATAATGGGGACGACCCGTTGCTGTGAAGTTGGAACTGCGACTAACTAACTAACTAAATATGGATGAGAAGCGTGGGCAAACAGGCTGAAAAACATCTAATGGCTTTGGAGATGTGGTTTCGGAGGAAAATGCAATGAATACCATGACAGAAAAAAACAATGACACGTCCTGCAGGAATCAAACGAAAATCATAATCTGATTAAAGAAATTAAACGTAGACAGTTACAATTTTTGACTACGTTATGAGAAGAAATAAATTGGAGAACTTGGTGACAACTGGCAAGATCGAAGAGAAGATAACAAGGGAAAGGCAGAGAAGTAAATACTTAGCATGGTTAAGACTGAGCTAATCCACGACTCTGGTGATCGAGTGAGACGGCGAAACATGACCGCCCACGCTTATCGTCATGGCACATGATAATTATGATGATCTCTATTATCAAATATTGTGTCTGGTAACTTGGTCTAAAAAGAAGGCTATGTTAACATGGGATTTGATTAACACAAAAACAGAAAACTAGGTCACCTGAAAGCTTGATCAGTGGGCACAAAAATGGTGAATGGTCCAGGTCTTGTGAGAATTTCACTGTAAAACTTGATCATTTCGACGTACATGTAATGGAGCTCGTCCTCGAACCTGGTGTCTTGGAAGTTGAGCTCTATAAGCCGCTGTGGACATTAAATATACGGAAGGGCAAAACTTGAACTTCTTACCATAGATAATGAATATGTATGTTTGTGGTTCGTGTCAGTTTTCTAACATCGTCAAATGCGGATGAACTTAGGCAGGTCCAGCAAACCGGTAGGGAATTTAATTGTTCACATTCTATTGGTTAGGAATTAAGGACTAAATAATTGAAAGAGAAGCATAACACTTGCAGCACTTATATCGGACACACATTGAACAAGCGAACAACAGCTAAGTACGAAACAGGAAGGAGGTATTTGGTACTTGGGGTGTTATTAGACTAGCAGATCCTGTAAATTTACAAAAATATTATCAACACTGAATTGTTACAAGAATTAAGACTATTAATACAGATTAAAGAAGGCAGTATAACAACAACTATTATACAGACATATGCCCCATGTAAAAACACTTACAGTGATGAAGCCAAATACGAATATTTCTCGAGAGAGTGGATAGATGCAAATTCTGAACCATCCTTGAAGATATAAGGACAGTTACTTGAACTACTAGGTCCAAAGTGCAGTAAGAACACAAGCAATTGTATCAGATACGTTCATTGTCCATACATGAGTGAGATGGGGATGCGTGCTCTCTTTCCTGCTATTTAACATCATCATAGACAGAGACAGAAGATCCCAAAAAACAATCCTTGACAGAACAGATTCAGAAAATGTTGACCTCTTTACTTTAGTCGAAACAACAGATCCACCCTCAAGAAATTAGCTTTTCTTTGCTGACGATCAGTGCCTGTTTTGTAGCGACGAGGGCAGTCTACACAATCATATTAACAAGTTGAGTTCATAATGCAATAGATACCATTTGAATATAAATACAACCAAAGCGGAAGTAACGTAGGTTAGCAGATCCGCTAAATGCACAGATAAACAGTACACCTCTAAAGCAAATTAAATAATTTAAATATTTAGTAATGATCGTAGATGTTGACAGAACAGATAGAGAAATCGAAATCAGATGTCAAAAAGCAAGCCCACTTATGTATCAACTATCACCAATACTGAAACATATTATTATAATTATAAACATTACAATATACCTGAATCTGCAAAACGACAGATAATAAGTCGCATGCATATTCATACCAGCCCAATGATACTAATATCAGATTTGGACATTATCCAAATCATTAGCTAGAAAGCATGATGGTGGAAATGACCACGTGTTCACATGCACCCACTGTGAACGGACATTTACAGCGCAAATTGGCCTTATCAGTCACACTCGCTACCGCCATAGTTAAAAGTTATTATGCCTTTTTAAAGCACAAACTATCGTCTGTCAAGACGGCAAGGCGCCAATGATGAGCTAGAAAGCAGAAGATTACATTTTTCGGCTATCTCGTTTCAATGCAACACCATCAGTTACTTTACACTGGCGCTACATCAAAGTAGATCTTATACGAGAGCACAGAGCGCCACAGAATAAAGTGAATTGACGACATCAAAGACGTAAAATCACACGGAATGATATCATACAATGCCACCCATCGGGCGCTGGAACGTCAACTATTCCTCCCCACGCCGCTTGACGGCAAAAGTGGAAGCTGATGGTGGTAAATTAATTAATATGGTTTTTAAAAAAAAGAGGACATAATAGAAAAAGACAGTTTTTAGCAAAAGAAAACCACAGCACAGGGAGAGCTTTCAAACAACATCTGATCCTATTTCTGATTGGGTTCTCGTGAAGCTGATTTTGACACTGTGATGACACTGGATTGACTGCAAGAGAGAAACAACTATGCTTGATGATGTTGGTAGATTGTCAGCGCCCACGTCTTGCATTCACCACTTGGTGAACTTATGAGCGCGATCAGAATGAGAGACATTATGCCGGTCGGAATGAAATGGTGAGGGAATGAGATGGTGAGGGAATGAGATAGAGAGGAAATGAGATGGTGAGGGAATGAGATAGTGAGAGGATGAGATAGTGAGGGAATGAGATGGTGAGGGAATGCGATGGTGAGGGAATGAGATGATGTGGTAATGAGATGATGTGGGAATGAGATGGTAAGGGAATGAGATGGTGAGGAAATGAGATGGTAAGGGAATGAGATGGTAAAGGAATGAGATAGTGAGAGGATGAGATAGTGTGGGAATGAGATAGTGAGGGAATGCGATGGTGAGGGAATGAGATGATGTGGTAATGAGATGATGTGGGAATGAGATGGTAAGGGAATGAGATTGTGAGGGAATGAGATGGTGTGTGAATGAGGTGGTGTGGGGATGAGTTGCTTCTGGAATGAGATGGTGAAGGAATGAGATCATGAGGGAATGAGATGGTGTGGGAATGAGATGGTGAGGGAATGAGATGGTGTGTGAATGAGATGGTGTGGGGAATGAGATGGTGAGGAAATGAAATGACGAGGGAATGCGATGGTGAGGAAATGGGATGGTCATGGAATGAGATGATGAGAGAATGAAATGATGAGGGAATGAGATGGTGAGGAAATGGGATGGTGATGGAAAGAAATGATGAGGGAATGAGATAGTGAGGAAATGGGATGGTGAGTGGAAAGAAATAGTGAAGAAATGGGATGGTGTGGGAATGAGATGGTGAGGGAATGAGATAGAGAGGGAATGGGATGATGAGGGAATGAGATAGAGAGGGAAAGTGTATCATGCATGGCTTCTTGTTTGGGACTGGGGAATTTAAACTGTTAGTTGTAATAAACTAATATATTTGTCTCCATAGTAAAGAAACTTCGACATGCCAGGATGTGAGCGATGCCCCGTTAAAGACACGCCCCATGATGGTTGACAGTAAACGTGCATTAACACATTTCTTATTTTTATCAATTGCTTTGATAATGTTTACGAATCTATTTGATAAGTACAACATCAAACCTCAATTATATCTCCAATACATCTATCTTCTTTCCACGAGTAGCCAGCATCGCAAACACAACTGTAGATGAAATAATATTAGACAATTCAGATCTCATGTAATGTTTAAAACACAACTGCACATTAAATAATATATTAGAGACACGAGGTCAAATGTAATGTTTCAAATACAACTACACATTAAATGATATTAGACATAACAGATCAAATGTAATGTTTAAAACACAACTGTAGATGAAATAATATTAGATAGAGCAGGTCAAATGTAAAGTTTCAGACACAATTATTGATACATTAATACTAGATAGAGAATGTTGAATTTCTTGTTTTAAATGTAATTGCAGAATACATAATTTCCCATGGATAAAATGTAATTTTTATATCTTCCTGAGTCTGATTGTCACGGAATTAAGGGTGGTAGTCGATCCAAATGGTGAAGGGACAAAGACAGTTGGTCTAGACCACTGCAACTTTTTGTTGTTAGTGGGGGGAAAGCTTTCATCAGATCACACACAGCCAGGAGTCTTTGAGATTTCCCCAAGATCAAAGAAGACTTGTCGACATGTTGTTTTACCCGGATCTCAAGATGAGAGAGAAAACGCCGTATTGACTTGGTTGCCGCCAAGCCAATGATGTCACTCAGACAAATTTCTCGGCTGTTTGAAAATACCTAAACTTGCGATCAGTGTGTAGGATGAACTATTAATAAAGGGAGTGTTTGTTTGTTCCAGTTCTAATGGAGAAGAGGATTCACAGTGTCCCATGTTGTTTGAAAACGATGGACATTTGTTCAGGTTGTGAATTGTGAATTCCGACTCTGAACAGGAATAACTAGCATAAGGTAGTTTACTACTAGATAGAGTTTAGGACTTGAGCATAGTGATAGTGCGTTGTGTGAACGTGTTCTGGGAGCGATGGCCGCAGCGGGCTGATGTGTAGCGTAATCTAGGGCAAGGGATATATCATCTCACTCGGCAGGGTAAGGCCAATGCCGTGGGAGGATATTCAGCTAGACTACGAGTGGTTGGGGGGATATAGGGAATGTCAAGGGTAGGATTTTCCGGTGGGGGTGTCTACTAGGGTGTCTTTGCTTCCCTTTGGTCATTCTTCTTCTTACCACGTCTCAGGTAATGTTATGAACTCCTCTGTCTTATACCAGAGTGGTTCTATGAGGATCTAGATATTAAAGTCTGAGTACGGCCCTTCGGCCTACACTCACATATAATAGGTCTGAGTCGGGTTGCTATCACCGGGTGTTCTCTTTTCGACAGGTTCCACTGGAACAGAGAAGTTACCTACCACTCAGAGATGAGGAAAAATTGAACCCTGTTCCTCAAAGAAGGGCCAACACTTCGCGATTTCATTTGAATATAAAGAGTGAATCGCGGGGAAGAGAAACTGGTCAGTGGATGTATTGCAAACAACCACAGAATTATTAACGACGTTAATTACCAGAAGAGGTATTGGAAGGGAAAGACTATAACTAAATAACAATTTTCCCTTATGACATGAACCATTTCATGAATTGACTAACAGCAGTGTTTATTAGACATGTTGGTGGACCAGTGGTTGTGTTATTTCATCACTGGATTATATTAGATACATGTTCACAGTTTGTGTCGACCTAAGGGAAGATAACTAACCAAATCACTCAGTGGTGACCAAACATCCAAACTATTCAAGATGAAGTCAACAATCGGCCGGAGAGACACATCATCGGGTGAGCTCCCTCTGATCTTGTAAGTTGTGCAGTGGTATAGCCGGAGTACGATGAAGACAGTTGACTCTGATACTGAACTACCTGAGTATATCTTAC
>OY992887.1:107450732-107523232 GCA_963921405.1 Cepaea hortensis
GAGATCATCCGCGACATCCTGCACCCATCTTCTGTTTGGCCTCCTCTTCCTCACTTCCCAGGCATATACCCCTCCATTATCTTTTCAGATCAGCATGCTACAAACGTTGAAAACTACCTTTCAGTGAGGCAGAGCAAAATAGGCTGCTTCTGGGGCTCAACTTCTAAATTCGACCAGATAAATGGCCGCCCCACATTAGAATGTGTGAGATACCGCTATGTACTCAGTGGGATCCTCGATGCTGCGATGTATTTACTGGGATCCTCAATTCCCCTCTTCTTCTTTCACACGTTATCTCCCACTCGTGCATTTGCCCTTAACAAACTCACTCCAACCCCTCCTGTCCTCAGCTGTCCCAAGCAACACCGCCCATGCCCTCCCTGTATTATTCATCTCACTTTCTACTTCTCTCCTCCAAGTGATTTTTTTGGTCTTACTCTATTTCTTTTGCATTGTGGATTTCAGACAAAGACCACTCTAGTTATACAACTCTCATGTTTTCGCAGTCTATGTGCTGTCCACTGGCAGATTCATTTCTTCACCTCCTATCTCTCACATAAGCTTCCCATTTTCGTTTCTCTGATATTGTCAACAACTCAACTGACAGGCCTCAACGGGTACTTCTCACACACCCATACAAGACAACTTGCAAGTCGTGTGGGAGGCAAAATGCATGGTCCATTTTATTGCCGTTGGCTCGCTTACAAGCGGTAAACAGTCGCTAATGCAATACACAATATACAGCCACAGAATTATCTAACACAAACTGCTAACCCTATGCTAGTTCTATCTATTAGTGAACACAAAACTCCTAACGCTATTCTAAACGATGTGAACGCCTCAAGTCCAGTCTCCCGTCTACCTAACCTATCTCCCGTGGTTACACACCACGCGGGGTGACCTTCACCTTCGTGCGTGTTACCTCACATCGCACTCTGCTGGCAAACGTGGCCTGTTGAGTGTCTACTCAACTGTGCTATGGCTTCACGAGGTGTGGTACTATCGAGTCTTTGACACACACCCACCCCTCTTGTGTTGCGTCATCAACTTTCACTCATTGGTTGTGACGCAAGAGGTTCCTAAACAAAAAATTAGTGTCTCTAATTTTTGTCAAAGACTCTAGATAACCTGGCTTTGGGCATTCCAATGAACTATTAATAACTATTGTCACAATGTAGCAAAGCCTTACTTGGCTACTGGCAATCGCCACAAACTTGACTGGTTGGCGTGAGCCCCTTCTCACATGCTATATTATATTTATCAGAGGTATGTCTGAACCGGACCGTTGTCTTATAAGACCTGCCCTCACATAGTAAATTAACTTACTACCCATACAAAGTTGACTTTCTTAGGGTCAACACATGAATTATTTCATGTCCCCCATATAATATTTAACAACCATTCTACAAGAGTGTGTGCGACAGGCTTTACCTCCTTCGCTTCCGCGCGTAAGACTTTATTTCACTGTTAATTTAGTTCTTCGTTGTCTATTATGTCCCCTGGCCCCATAGTTATCTGTCTTTGATTTACAAATAGTGTATGCAATTTATATGTTTGTTTTTTCTGTTTGTTTGTGTGTTTGGATGTAATAAATCTACTAATCTAATTTCTATCCTCTATTTATAAATTCTATGTGTATGTATGTTAGTTTTTTGAGTGTCATAATTTGGTTCAATGTGGCCACAAACAGGTGTATAACACTAATTCGTGACTACATTCACTTGTTATGAAACCCAAAATACTGTAATCTAAGTTCTAAACTATATTACAGACAACACATTCACACTAACACAATTTCACTAACGAAAACTTTACATTCTAACATACCATTCTAATTCTATAACTAAGTATTTAATGTGTTACCTAAATTTATTAAATTTGTTATGTTAATTATATGATATGATTATATTACTTCTTATTTTTTTCTAATCTAAGTGATGTAATCTAACTATTTAAATGCAATTGTTGTGATGTGAGTTATGTACCTTAATTAAATGGATTATGTGACCACAATTTATGTACTTTTCTAAATACTATGCTAAATAATGTTTTTAAATGCACAAAGGAATTATATGAGTGATGTTCTTAATCTAACTGGTGTAAATGCTGTATGTTACCTTATCTACTCTTTTTAATCTATTCTGATGTAAAATGATGATACTAATAAATGGTAATATTTGAAAGATGGTATGGTTTCATTAAGATGGAATAAACTAACTACAATGAAACTAAGTGAAATATAACAATCTAAATGGTACTATTCATATCATAAATTTAATTTAACTTGTAATAAACTATTCTTATGTCTAAACTAATATTCTAATCTAATTTTAATGGGTTAATTACTGTACTAACTACATTATTAAAATAAATGAGAACTGTTATAGTTCCTAACCTACATCTAATTTATCACTATCTTAAAATATTATATTACATATCACAATAAGTTTATATACATAGTATTTGGTTTACACAGGTTAGTAGTTGCCTTCATGTATGTGCAATGGTTGTATAGGCATAATATAACCACACACTTTGCCTGGGTATCTGAAATACATTACACAGTCATCTTAATGTTCTCTCGGTAGTGCACGTGTAGAGTTCGCTGGTGTTGTAGCTCTGTCTTTTCGTGTCTGTAATTAAGCACTGTTCTGACACTGTTTTCTGCGGTTCATATATATGATACACCGGAATGGAGCTTAGTTGGAAATGAGCTGTCCTAGTTCACACGGTGGTATCTAAGTATAGCAGCACAGTTCTTAATCTGATGTCCACGGACACATGATAGTTCATTGTTTTGGTACATGACTACACCAACAATGTGGATATGTATGTAAGCTATTTTAGATCTTATATTATCAGATATTCATGTACCAACCATCACTCTAATTTAACTGTTGGATTTCAGGTATTTCTACCCCAGATGGTCTACTAAGGGTATCAGCTAGGGTGTTGTCTTTCCCCTTAATATGCTCTATACTGAATGTATAGTTTTGAAGGATAAGAGACCACCTGTATATCCTGTCGTTTCGGTGCACACCAGTCTGAATGACCGTAATGGGAGAATTGTCGGTCTGGATAATGAAGTGCACACCCGCCAGAAAGCGGTGGAGCTTTCTCACTGAGCCTCCAGTTCTGCTATCGAATATCTGGACTCGGTAGGTGTGATCTTACGGCTCACGTAGCAAATCGGATGGAAGATGCCCTCATAAAATTGGCCTATACTGCAGCGATGGAGATCCTGCTGGCATCTGTCCTAAGATAATAAACGAGCCCAGGGTTAGGCAAGCGGAGGATGGGAACATTACTAAAAAGAATTTTCAATTTTGACAATGCAGGAATTAATAATGCATCTTTCACATTTCATTTCCAGAAGATTTTAAGACATTGGAAAATATATTTGTAATTTCTGAGTAATTTACTAATCCCAAAAGGTTTCTGACCTGTTTCTTTCTGTTAGACATGGTCAGATTCATAATTTTGGTACTACTTTTCAGGTCAGTCTACAGTTGGACTTGAGAAATGACATGACCCAAAAATGAATTTATTTTAGGCATAATTTGACTTTGCTGGTTTGACAGTGAGACCGAAGCGTCGCACTCTGTCAAAGGCATGTCTCAGTTTCAGTAGGTGTATTGTCCAGTCATCAGTATTCTGATTTATTCATGTGTATTCTATAAGTTCACTACATGTATGCCCCTCGTCGGATTTGCCAGTCTCACTAACTAGTGTAGTTGCGTTGTGTATGTCTGTTGTCTGATCACTTGGTGTTGGTGCAATCTGTTCGTCTGTCACTACTTCTGTCTCTTGTCTTGAAAAGTGAGGTTTCCGCATGTTGACATGGAATATCTCTAAGTGTCTGTTTATCGATATTTCATAGTCAACATGTACCATGGTTATGTGCTACTTTGAATGGTCCTTGCCATTTCGTTTGTATGGAAGTAGCCTAAATCTGTCTTGATCAAGTTCCAGATTACTTGTTTTCGCACATTTGTTTGTGTGCTTGTGGTAGAACTGACCCTTCCTCTATCAAATGGCTTGGGTGCCAGTGTAAAGGGTTGTATTTCAGCTGTAGGATGTTTACCCTTCAACTTTTGTATCAATTGATGACAGCCATTACCAGCAAATAGATCATGACAAAATAATTTGTTATTGAAAAAACTTGGCCTGGCATTGCTGTATGCACGATGACCTGCACATGGTGTTTTGTGTGCATTGTTTAGCACACCTAACTGATGTTGTTCAAGTAACACCTTTTCATGGTTACTAGTAATATGACATGTAGTTGAAATGCCATTATTACGTCTAACGAACCAAGATGCATTCTTGGTCATTTTGGCTTTGCCTTTTGACAATTTTAAGTATGGAGACACACTAGTATCAGCTTTTTGCTGTTCTATAAATTTATGTCTGCTGGTTTCATCTGTGCCAGTTGGGGAAAGCAACAGTAGTCTCTCATCTTGTAGTGTGTCTTGATGTTTCACACTGTCTGCTCTTGTTGTTGCATTAGCTGCATTTAATTTCTCCCATGCAACTATTTCCTCATTAGTACATTGTTTCAGTTGAGGTAAACACCCCAAAATTAAATCAGTACAAGGGTTGTTAAGTATTGCACAAGTAAAGGTACCAGAAAGAAACGGAGAATCAATACGGGCTTTTGCCAAAGGGTAAGTCTCAATGTTACCCGAAAAGGTTCGGCATTTCACAGTGTCATCTGTGTAATCACCCGGACTCACTAGTTCCTTTCGAAGACCAATAAGGGTGCTGCCGCTATCCAGCAAACATTGGCATGGTACATCATTGACCATTGCATTGTGGAACACTAACTTGCCTCTGGAGGCTAATGCTGCATTCACACTCTCAGATGAGCATGGTACTGTATGTCCACATTCCAGTATTCCGTCTGCATGGAATTGGTGACATCGTTCACAGCCGTCAAAGCTTAATATATCGTTAGCAGCACACACATCCTCTGCTTGGTTAGTTGGTAAGTCACTTTCAATCTCACACTCATTCTCACTACCACTATCTGAAGAGGTGTCAATCAACATAGCGTTGTTAGCTTTCAAACGTTGGCGGCCAAGGCACTTATTAGAATAATGGCCATAAGAGGAACAAAAAAAACATTTGATTGCACGCCTGTATGCAGACCGTTTGCTTTGCTGCTTCTTGATCACATTTTCAAGATGCGCCGGATAATTCGGCGATTTGTCGCACATAGCATAAGTGTCGTGCATTAGTTGACAGTACATGCATATGGAAACTTTTCTGTCTTTCTTATCATACTTCTGAAAAGGTTTTCTGTTACCCTGATAGTTTTTTGATTGGTCTTTGACAAAGGAAACTATCTCAGAGTCACTTGAGGTCTTAAAAATGTCTCTGTTAGAAGAAAAATATGCTGAGCCTTTTTTTTTGAACTGCTCGATGTTTTCAATGTCTGACTGCTGCAAAAACTTAGCAAAAGGAGAAGGTATAGTAGATATACACTTGTCCATAGCTATTAGGTTTTTTAATCTATCAAAGTCTTTTCCTATGTTAGCTGCTTTAAGCCACCTGTTTAGTACACTCTGCACATTTGAAAAATAATCTATAAAAGTTTCACTAGGTTTAGGTTTTAAATTTGAGAACTGAACCTGATACCCAGGGGCATCAAGTAAAAAGTGCTGCATAATCCTATCATGGATGTATTGATAGCTAGATCTAAGTTCAATAGGAATAGACTCTATTACTTTAAGGGGCTCACCACTTAGATTCTTCATGTAAATCGGAGCCCACATATCTAAAGGAACTTGGTGATATTTAAATTGGTACTCTACATTCTCTGTCCAGGCAGATATGGAGTCCTCTTTACAATATGGTTTGATAATATTTTTGTATTTGTTGAACTTATTTTCCTCTTGTTGACTTCTTAGTTTAGTGGCAGAGATCTCTGCGTGTGAGTCTACATCCATGCTTTTCATCTTTAATTGTGTCTCTGATTCTACCTGAATTTGTTTTTCTTTAACTCTTGCCATTTCATCTATCTCTTTTTGCTTTAGATCTAATTCCTTTTGTTTTAATTCTTTCTCTTGATCTAATTGTTTTTGTTTCATCTCCTTATCATGTTCTCTTTCTCGTGCGCGTTCGTCCCTCTCCGCATTCTCTTTTCGTGTTTGTTCCTCTTTTGTTTCTTTAAATTTATGATCAGCATATTGTTGTAGTTCTTTTCCTGTTAATTCCAGTTCTTTGCCTGCTTTTATGAAATCTGATAAAGTTGCCATCTTACTTTAGTACTTGGCTAACAGTGATAGGCAATGATGACTTTAATCAGTTATTTATCTTTGATATGTTATGTTTGTTCTTATCTGATCACTATCAGTTGTGCTTTCTGTTTATACCCTGCCCAGATTTATCTTGCAGAAAAACAGAGTATACAAATATGTCAACGCGTTACAAGCTGAACAAGAGATGCACTATTAATCAAATTGCATGACAAAATATATAAGTGTACTCAGCTTAATGTGGGAACGAAGCTCCTTTGACACAGGTCACCTTGTTTGGTACACTGGGGTGGCGACACGTTTCGTACGTAGCACACGGTATTTGGCTCACAGGTGTATGTGCACAGCTGTTGTTTGCCCTCTGATATATAGGGCAGCAGTAAACACGCCTACTAAACGATATGATTTACTCGACAACTAAGGACAATGACCTAGACAATGACAGACTTACGAACACCCAGAATATGTATTAATTAATTTTAATGTCAATGTCCTGTCTTTGTTTTAAACAATAATTGCCTTTCGTTACTAACCTAGTTAATTTCTGTAAACGTTGTGCAGCTAAGTATCAGATGCTTAGCCCGAAAATAGTTCCATCGTGACGATAAGCAAAGAGAAAATAGACCCAAAAATGAATAAATGCTTGTAAAGAAATCAAAATAACATAATAATGTGTCAACAAATAAATATATTCATTTAGTAACTTAAATAAGTAAATAATAAACAATATACAGCACAGATTCAGGCGGGCCGCCGCTAAGCGATTTTGTAAACACTCGACTGCTTTATGCTAATGACGCAGAACAACTGTCTGTCAATCAATCTACGTCATCGCGCAGCGCTATTTTTAGATCTCAAAAATCAATATTGTCGGCTGCCTGTGTATTCCTGCGCCGTGAATCATGTTTGGTGCTTATTCAAGAATAAATTGGTAAATATATGAATAAATATAAGAAAATAAGAATATTAATACTTACAGCTTCGAAGAATACATGATTTCATTCAATAAATATATCGTAAACACAATTAAACACTATTTTGTCACGTTAGGCATATTTCTAGCTCGCAAATTCTCCTGTCTGCACAAATTATCGTTACCACAAAAATTAATCCCTAGTCTGGAGCCCGTGGATGAGTGGATTAGCTTGAACTTTTCGTTCAAGCTTCACTTCTTGACACCACAATTACCCTTTTACTGTGGGTATTAGCTTGGCGCTTTCGTCCAAGCACCACTTTCTGACACCACAATTACCCTGGCCTGTCAACAACTCAACTGACAGGCCTCAACGGGTACTTCTCACACACCCATACAAGACAACTTGCAAGTCGTGTGGGAGGCAAAATGCATGGTCCATTTTATTGCCGTTGGCTCGCTTACAAGCGGTAAACAGTCGCTAATGCAATACACAATATACAGCCACAGAATTATCTAACACAAACTGCTAACCCTATGCTAGTTCTATCTATTAGTGAACACAAAACTCCTAACGCTATTCTAAACGATGTGAACGCCTCAAGTCCAGTCTCCCGTCTACCTAACCTATCTCCCGTGGTTACACACCACGCGGGGTGACCTTCACCTTCGTGCGTGTTACCTCACATCGCACTCTGCTGGCAAACGTGGCCTGTTGAGTGTCTACTCAACTGTGCTATGGCTTCACGAGGTGTGGTACTATCGAGTCTTTGACAGATATCACTTTTTCCCTTCAATGTTGCGCAAGCAACAGTCGGTGCATGTTTATAGTTTATATACAATCACTTTAGCCGTCTTTATGTTTCTGATATATACAATAGAACTGGCTCAGTAACAGAAGGGAATCTTTTAAGTTTGGTGCTATGTTTAACCTCTTCAGACTTCCACAAATTTCCCAGTGCTACAAAAGCTTTTCTAGCTCTTTGCATTCTTATTCTAAAATATTTATATGTTCCCCCATCTGTGTCTACACCTCTTCCTTAATAGTTGTATGATTCCGTCTCTGGAGGCGAGGTGTCACCAAGGGAGATAGGGCTTGAGAGAGCCTCATCATCTCTGTCTTCCCCCATCCTCTCCATGCATCTCCAAACCTAAACCCAATGTTGTTAGCCTATCATACATCTGATTTTGTGTGTAAGACGGGGGGCGCAGGGCGGGGTGGGAACAATGTCCTCCGACAAGTACAGATCATTCAGCTGTTTTGTCAGAGGATTCCATAGAATTCCTTTTCTGGGAATGCTCAATGTTGCTGTCTTCATGATTCAGTCCGCAGTGCTCAACATTTGGGTGTAAATAAGAGGATCCCACGGGGCGCCATGGGGCGCACGCACTGTACTGGAATTGGCATTGCGTTATTTAGGGAGTATGCGCACTGTGCTGAGATTGCTGTTGTGTCCTTTAGGGGAGGAGGTCACTTAAAGTGGCGTGTAATAAAAGTATACCTATAAAACCTCAACCCTAGACAAACCAGTCACTGTACGTGAGTATACCTGTGTAGCAGGGGCTCTATTGTCTCACAGACAGCATGGCGGCCACAAATACCTGGGCTGCACATGTCCTTGATTGTGCAACCTTTGTCAGGGTTGTCTCCTTCATAACCCTCCTTGCATTGGCATGTGTGCTACATCGGGATATAAAAAGGATATAATGAAATACGAGGGTAAGACTATGAGTAAGTCGCAAATGGCTGTAGAAAAATAACTAAATATCATTACAACTTGAAACCAGTTTATGTTTATACATCATCATCATCATCATCATGTGCCATGCCGGTAAGCGGGGGCGGTCATGTTTTGCCATCACCAGAGTCGTGGATCAGCTCTGTGTTTCTGTCTCGACCATGCCACAAGGCCAAGTCATCCAGGTATTTGCTTCTTGGTCTTCCCCTTGGTCTTTTCCCTTCGATCTTGCCAGTTGTCACCAAGTTCTCCAATTCGTTTCTTTTCATAACATGCCCAAAACATTTTGACTGTCTGCGTCTAATGACTCTAATCAGTTTACGATCTTCATTTGTTTCTTGAAGGACTTGTTCATTGGTCTTTCTGGCTGTCCGTGGTATTCTTTGCATTTTCCTCAGAAACCACATTTCTACAGCCATCAGATGTTTTTCAGCTTGACTGCTCATTGTCCAAGCTTCACATTGTCGTGTCTTCCTTTAAAGTGTCGTCCCTGGAGTGAAGAGAGTCAACACACACATTATAATATTTTTTTTTCCTTTATCAATGTCTTGGAGAATCCACCAGCTTCCGTCCAACACACTCCATCAGCCCGTGGACACCTTTTCCTATAACTCTCTCACTGTCGTACTATGCCCCCTCTCATACTTCCCCAACGCAACATACTCAACAACTCTTGCTTCTAAAAATTAATAAAGATTAATTTATTAAAAGAAAAGTGTAACGTATATGAGACGTGTATGCGAAGAAAATGTGTGTCGTGTATTCTGATGTAAATGTATAGGTCAGACCACAGAATTCATGTTCAGAGTCCACTCATCATGGCAAGGATTACACGACATCACACGAGTCAGTACAATAGACCTCACCGAAGTCGTATCCTTCTCTCCAGACATGTCCTCCTCCGGGAGCTCTGATGACCATGAGATCTGAATCCCATGTAAATATAATCCGAGAAAATACTATTATTGTTCCTAACACAATGGTTCCTAATAGTTTTAGAAAAAACCAAGATCTCGTAATTCCGCACAGTGAAAAATAATGGAACGCTGTCTCATGAACATGACGTTTTCTTCTAGCGAAATGTTATATATTTTCACTCTTAAACAGTCATTGTATCTAGACTAAAATGGCTTGCTTTATTTACTAGATATTGTCTGACAGTTCTGATTTCCTTGATACGTGGAACAACTACACTTCAATGTTTGGTTTCATCTAATGTGACCATCAGTTCTTACTGATCTAGTTCCACGTGGGCTGAACATCCATCACTTCAGGTGTGTTAACGATTGGTATGCACTCATGTAGGATACTTATACCATTCAGCTCCACCGAGCAATGTTTATCAGCTTCTTCCGGTACGAAAGTTGCTGGCCCATCTCTCTACATCATAATTTATCCGGGATCGGATTTTTCATTGGTTCCGGGTTCTTCATTCCAACAAGAGGGAATCTGTAAAATAAATCATACAACTGGTGATAGCCTCCCCGTCACTGATCTCTATTAGATGATCGTGGCCATTGGCCCTTGCTCAGTAAAATACAATGAACCTACTCTGTCAGGGACAGATGACTCAACCCATTGGTTATCATCAGGCCAAGACAAGAAAAAAAAAATCAACAAACAGAATGCGGAACTCCGCCCACCAGGGACACCTACGGGAATATCCCAATTATCCCTCATTACTCAATTCTCAACTAGTAAAGCTTATCAACACTTCACTAATCTATTTTCACCTCACAGAGCCAAGTATCACTTCCCTACTCTAGCTAGTTTTCCAATAACAGTGCTAATCATCACACTTTAGTTTTAACAAGGCTACAGTCTATATTAATTAGAACTAATTATAATATGTTCTACCTTAGGCAACACCGCAGTTAGATCAAATTACATCTACTCTTGCCATGACAGGCACGTGTAAAATTAAATTAACTCAATTCGCACACGGTAGACATATTTCCACTAAGAACCGCAGTGGCGAAGCACGTCCGCCTCAATCAACGGTTTTAGTTCAACTCCCCTCTCCAATCATGGTTTTTGGCAACCTCCTAAAATTGGTCACGTGATGGTATTCTTCCTGTCCACACAGGTGTTATTTGGACACATCCCCCATTGTCAAGAATCTATCCTCCCTGGCTTAGTCACTGTCAGAGTTGTCATCACTTGTTTTGACTCCCACAACAAACTAGCGAGTTACTGTATGCTCCCAACAACAGTTGTCAATAGCAATCTGCCAATCTGCGTGGTGTCCGGAAACTATAAATGACAGACTGACTGTTTTCTCCCGAGCTGAGTACTTCCGCTTTCCATCCAACCTGTTTATGAACTGTCAAAGCGATGTATGGACTCATCTCGCTCACTTCCCCTACACATCTGCAGCTGTGAACTTTGCCCGACCTGTGATGGGTGACATCCGATTGCAACCAGGATCCGACGGGTTCCATCTGTATTCGAATGTTGATAAACTGTCAAAGCGATGCAGGGATTTTGACATCCAATTTGTTTTTTCTGTTAGTTAAAATAGTTGTCGCTGTGCAGATAGTCCGTTTCATCAGAAAGTCTCTATAGTAATCAACTGGTTAAACGCAGGGTTTTATTTTTGTGACACACATTGTGGCATGATGTCTTCAGACGTTCGCATCCCCAGTCCATTTACATTTCTCAATACTCAGTAGTTAACCACGTAAGCCGTCGTGATACCCTAACTAAAAATAGAATCGTAGATTCTAGATCGAGAGAGGGTAGATGAATGGTGGGGTCTCAATTTGATTGGGTAACCCTTGGGCTGGTAACGCTCCTTAATACATAATTAGCCCGCCAGTCGAAGCCTTGATTCCATCCCGTAAGGACATGTTCAAGATGCAGTGGTAAAATTTGCCCAAAAGCATTCTTTGGGAGGTGGTCATCTGCACTCCAGGTACCTAAATCATTTAATATGTTATGTGTAAACCTGATGAAGTGAGAGAGAGACGAATGGCCGAGTATTTTCTTGAGAAAATGTAAAAAGAAGACAGGACTTCGGTACAGTGACTCTAAAACTGCCGCTCAAAACCTGTCATGTCTACCGCAGTGAAACATTCTTACCATGTCTATTGTCTGTCTGATTTGATGATTTGCATATGCGTATGACTGTAAACCACGCTCAATGCATATGGCAAAACCTTTGTGCGCTCTGAACATTCATTGAGTGCCTATCATGACCATTCTTAACCAAACTGTACATCGCTCTTGAGAGTTACCTTTGGCAGTTATGTTTCAGAATGTGTGATGCTATATACTGCATGCAATTTCTCCCTTATAATGGCTGAGAATGTTTGAGTGAATGAGATGGTAATTATATAATTAACTTCTCATATTTGTAAAAGTAAAGACACTTATTAAATCCATGTTTGCAGGACTGCATTGCACTGTAGAATTTAACCTAGTGTCTGTCAGATGAATACATGGGAAGGCTCATGCTATTTGTCAGGGAAAATTCATGTTTTCTTTCATTATGTGTATTCCACATGTGAAAGCAATTCTAGTGCATGATTTCTGCCATACAATGCCTATTTCTTGGTGCTTAATCACACTGTCTGTTCTCATGGTACACCGGTCCCTGTGATCTACTCATTGTGAGAATTTACAAGATAATTGTGTGAAGCTGCCTCTGATTAGGAGTATGTGCCTATGACTTCACGGTTTTGGGGATGAACCTGGAGAAAGGATATCACCCCAAACCCCCAAATAAAATTGCACTTCATCATCAGTGAGAGGCGGGTGTTCGAATATCACACTCCCCTTTCCCCTCCCATTCCTCTCTGAATCTGTGATAGTACTGTATAACTGTGACAATGGTTCAATAGATGTAAAACACATGTTGTGCCTTTGTTTATTAACAGAGAATGAGAGAGATGGAGGAGGCCCTTTTCAATTACCAGGACAACTCCAGGGAAGTCCTGAGCTCTAGTCTTCAACTCCAGCTGAAAGGTTAAGACTCCATAAAGTACCACATGAACAACAGGTTGCAAAGATTCAGCCTGAATCCACTAATTCTGGCCTATACAGATGGCACTGAAGAAAAGTCTTTCTTAAAAGCCTAAGACAGGGATACTCTCCAATTTTGTAAAAGCTCCAGGCTATATCTTCAAGATAAATTCAAGAAGAAACCTTAAGAGGAGAGATCACCTGGTTTTCAGCATGTCACTACTGGCTAAGAGTGGACATTAAAGGTGCACTTGGAGCAGACTATATCACAGTTATTATTAATATTGGCTGAAAGCTAAAGGAGCAGAAGTTAATACATAGAGCAAATTCCCAAAAATGGATTAGTGATAAGTCGGTGTGGTGATTCAATTACATCAAAACCTGTTGTGGGAGATAGACTGGCAGAGAAGAATGATGGGACATCATAGTTTTTAGATCTTCCTCTGCTGGAAAAGTAAAACTAATCCCAAATTATCAACTTTGCGAACAGTCTACTCACCCTTCGGAAGGACATGTTTGTCACTTGCTTCGGACTAGTCAAAGTAGGGAATAGCCTAAACTGGAAAAACATTATGGGGAAAGCTGAAACCTGAGACATTCCCAACACCTTCATTGGTGCTAAAAGACGGTACACGGATCAGTATAGCAGTGTCTCCCTATACTTGTGCCCAGCTATAGGTTTATCATGTGTTTTCCTCATTTGACGGTTGGAAAAGTGATAGCATGATTAAAGTGTGGTGGTGTAGGATAACCTATGGTGTAGATATGTGAAGGAGGAGGGTTTATTTAGATTGATGTTTCTGTGGGGATATTGAGTGATGTGTTTGGGTTTTCATAGATAATGTCACTATAATTTGCATATAAACATATTTGAGATGTAAATTGTTGGCAGAATATGAGGCCTGAGTCTTCACTTGACCTCATCAGACATTAATAAAGTATTAGTAGTAAGAGAACAGTTTTTGAGATACATGTCTCTGTGATTGTCTTGTACATTGTTGAGAAAGAAATGTCCAACTGGTGTCAAGCATCTTCATGGTGACTGTTACTCTACTGTTACTGTTGGTTACAGAGATTGTGAAAGTCTGTGTGGTTGTTGTCAAGTATCTTCCATGATGTATGACTTGTCTAACCTGTTGGTGTGATCATTCTTTGTGAATGTTTGTCCAACTGTTGTCAAGATCTTCTCATGTTGTCTTGTTCAACCAGTGTAAAATACAGTTGTTGTTGTTGTTAGGTTCACTACAATGGTACAATTGTCAATGTGATCATTTGTCCAAGTGTCTTGTGTCACTTGAAATAAGTAATGAGATCAAAAATGAGGTTGGAGATCAGAGCACAGTCAGCTGGAAGATGAGAGAACTGCTTTCATTGGTTACTGTGGCTAACTGCCAAGATCTCTATATACATATATATAGCCTAGAAGAGAAATCATCTATAAATAATTCTGTGTAGAACTTAACTTAGGTCTAATTTCTCACAGTGGGGGTACTCGGTGAGCCAAAATTCTGAATGGTTTCTCTACAAGGGTTATGCGAGAATGACTATCAATACCTCTAGACAACACTTGCTGTTACTAACCTGTATCTTTTATAGAGAGATATACTTTATAGAACTTCACTCATTGGAACTTCTGTAATTCTCTATAAACCCACAAAAAACCTCACACACATCCATATAAAAGTACATGTTCTGTGTAGCACCTCAGCACTCTTTGTTTCGTTTCAGTTGACATCTTTTTATTGGTTAGTATGTTTTTCATCTTGCTAAAAGCTACTTTTGCCATGACGATTCTTGTTCTAATCTCTTCAAGGCATCTCCCATCAGATGTTATTACTGTTCCGAGATAATTGTACCTATTCACTTGTTGAGGAATATTCCAATTTACTTGTGTATTAAATTGTGGTATTTCGTAATTTAAAGTGACGACCATAATCTGTGTCTTTTTACAATTTAATTCTAACCCTCCTTCCATATCTTATATATAAATTAGGATGTGCGTATCTCTGTCTGTATGTATCTCTGTCTGTATGGATGTATGGCCTTTATTTGTTCGCGAACGGCCCATCCGATTGAGATGAAATTTTCTACACGCCTTCCTTTCATTCCAGAGCTGTCAACTGTGATATTTTGTTAGTGTGAAATCGCCTGCTTACTCAGTATTATTTCATTTTTCATTTTTCATCATAATTTCATATATCTCAGGGGACCTAACTCTGTAAAAGTTATTTCAAGGGGCATAACTTTTCTGTATAACTTATAGTCATATTGTGGCATCGTTTTCAAAGATTTATAAACTCTTTGTCCATAGTTATGTACCGCCATATGAGTTATAATAAATAATGATACAATCTGTAAGGCATTTTCAAAGTTTTCATAAAAATGATGCACAATGCATAACATTGTAACTCATCTTTTTTTGCTTAAGAAGTTACTGTAGTCATGCAGGTGATTAGAAAGCGTTTTCATTAAAAATAATGGATGGTGTGTAGAAGGGCATTTTTTTAAGTTACTTTTTTTGTTGTATGAATTTAATGAGACCCTACACTCCAGGAGCTGGGCGAAGTCACGCCGGGTCAGATAGATAGACAGACCCACCTTTTCGCTGCAGTTGTCTACTCCTCCTTTTCCTTCTTCTGCTGATGCTGCTGCCGCCGCTCCATTTACCCAAGTTAATTGTTGGGAGAAGATGTAAAGATCTTTCAAGTGCTCTTTCAAATGCTTTTTGTAAGTTGGTCTTCGTTTATCTAAGGTTGTTCTAACTGCAACCAATAAATGATTAGACAGACAGGCAGACAGACAGACAGAGAGGGAGGGACGGACAGACAGACAGACAGACAGACAGACAGACAGACAGATAGTCGGTAACGGGAACGGGAACTTATATGACTACTTATATGAATTAAATGAGATGCTCCCCACCAAGGACTGGGCGATGCCGGGTCAGACAGACAGACAGACAGACAGACAGACAGACAGACAGACAGATAGTCGGTAACGGGAACGGGAGCTTATATGACTAATTATATGAATTAAATGAGATGCTCCCCACCAAGGACTGGGCGAAGCCGGGCCGGGTCAGCTAGTCTTCAATATTTATGAAAATACTGTCACGGTACAGGGAAAACAGATCTGGAAACATTACACATCCCTGTCTCACACCCCTCTTAATATGCTGATATTGGCCTACTTCATTATCAACTCTTATCGCAGCTTGTTGTTTCCAATACGTTTTTTACAAGCCTAAGGTCTTTTCCATCAATTTGTAGATCTTCAAGCATCCTTATCATGTCGACATGTCTCCCTTTATCGAAAGCCTTTGTGTTGTCAATAAAGCAAAGGTGTAGATCTTTGTTTACTTCTATAGAACGTTCGATTACGGTTCTCATTATATACACAGCATTTACTGTACCCTTGCCTTCTACAAACCCACATTGTTCTTCTCCTATTTCAGGTTGTATTTTCCTCCTAGCTCTTTGCATGATCTTAACAAAATCTTCGTGATGTGACTCATTATACTAATTGTTCGATGTTGAACACATTCCAAGTTTCCTGATTTCTTTGGAATTGCAATAAATACAGAATTACATAATTTATGAGGTATATTTCCAGTATCATATATTGTATTAAGCAGACTGGTAACTTTATCTATTCCATAATCTTCTAAAGTAATAATCATTTCTGTTGTGACGCTGTCTGAACCGGGGGTCTTGCCAGATTTCACATGGTTAAGAGCATTCTGAACCTCCATCTTCAAAATTGCTGGTCCTTCATTATTATTTTGAACATCATACTGTTCGTCTCTGTTATCGTCATGAAGGTTTTTCACGTAATCTGACCATACATGTAAGATCTGATCTTTTTCTATTATGACTCTTCCATCTTTTGTCTTTAGGCAGCCTGCTGATGTACGTGTTCTTTGATTAGTAAGCTCCTGAATTCTTTTGTGCATTAGTTTTGCATTTTTACTGCTGTGTTGTTTTTCAATTTCTCTGCAATTTTTCTCAAGCCATGTTTCTTTTGCCTCCTTACTTAAGGTTCTGACTTTTCTGTGAATTTCTTCATATTTGGCAGGATTATTTTTGTTCTGTCTTCTTGTTTCCATTAGTTGTAAAATGTCTTCAGTCATCCATGTCTTACGGCCCACTTTCTTTAATTTTGGAATAGTTTTTTTTCTGCTGCACAACTGATTGAATTCTTCAACATTTCTCATTGATCATCCACATCTTTAAATAGGATCTCTAGATCAGACAATAAATCAAATTTGTTCTTTACTTCTATATTAAAATTATCTTGTATTTCTTTGTCCGTTTTCAATTTGCACAAGTCATATTTAAGGTTTCCTGCTGTATACTTGACTTTCTTTAACTTGACCCTCAATGTGCCTGTAATTAATCTGGGATCACTGTAATAGTCTGCATTTGAAACTGTTTTTACGACTGTTAACGCATTTCGAAACCTTCTGCTAATCAGGATGTAATCTATCTGGTTTTTAATCCTGCTGTCTGGACTCCTCCATGTCCATAATCTTCTAGGATGCTGTTTAAACCAGGTGTTTCCTACAACTATTTCTTGTTCTTTTGCCCATTCTACCAGTTAGTACCCTCTTTCATTTCTCTCTCCAAACCATGGTTGCCTACATTATACATACATTGCCTCTTTATTTCTGAACATAATTTCCACCACCATTGATGCACTTATCCCATCGTTTTATCAGTCCTCCCAAACCGGCTACATAGAACTGTGTGCTCTATTTTCTAAACGACGTTTTCACTTCACATTCAACGTCGGCGTCATTCTGGAACATCCCCGACTTAGCCCCTAGCGATTTCCACCTTATTGGTCCACTGAAAACCCACCTTGGCGGGAGACATTTCGCGAATGACGCCGAATTTGAATGTGAAGTGAAAACGTGGTTTAGAAAACAGTGTACGCAGTTCTATGCAGCTGGTTTGGGAGGACTGATAAAACTATGGGATAAGTGCATCAATGTTGGTGGAAATTATGTTCAGAAATAAAGGGCAATGTATGTATAAAAATTAACTTGTTTCAAGTTATCATACTTAGTTGTTTTTTTCTACAGCCATTTGTGACTTACTTATAGACTTCCCCTCGTAGTTCAGGCTTACAAGTTACAATAAATTATTGCAGTGCAGTGGCTCAAGAATAGACAGATATTCTACAGGATGAAAACATTGAAGAAATCGTGCCCGTAAACACTATCTTGTCTTGGAATCTGAAAATACTTTCGCCACATCAAATATACCAGCGTATTTCTCGAATAGTAATGGAAGATGAGGCAGTGGTCATCCTGGACGGCAGAGAGTACGGGACTTACTAGACAATCTGGACAGGAACAATCACGAGGCAGGGGAGCTATCCACGGATCTAGTGTTGTTCTAGGAAGCTGTGATGAGAGCGACGTTCTGCAAAGGATTTGTTATGTAACATTATTACCATGTGGCACGTCCCTTGCAGACTGTCAATCTCACCACGGCCCATTGAAAGTTTCCTCGATCCATGCCAGTTCTCTTGCCGTATGCATTGTCATTACTAAGGTACTCTCAATCTTTGCCAGTTCTCTTGCCTCATACATTGGCATTATAAAGGTATCCTCGATCTGTGCCAGTTCTCTTGCCTCATACATTGGCATTACAAAGATATACTCGATCTGTGCCAGTTCTCTTGCCTCATACATTGGCATTACAAAGGTATCCTTGATCTGTGCCAGTTCTCTTGCCTCATGCATTGTCATTACAAAGGTATCCTCGATCTTTGCCAGTTCTCTTGCCTCAAACATTGTCATGCTGTAGAGGTGCGCACGGCTAATGGATGTTCGCCACTTAATGACACAGAGACAGTTTCTACAGAAAACAACACTGGTACTAAACAAGTAGAGCGTGCACCATCCATCTACCCTATTGGTGTTCATATCAGCAACAGGTTCCAAAACTCAAGTGCAGATTCCTCAGCAAGAGATCAAGAATCACAGTACATAGCAGCTACCACTACTGGGAATCAACAGTAATCTCAAGCAAGCAACAGCTGTAATCAACAACACAAGCAAAGCGACAGTGACCAATGGCAACATATATCTAAACGGACAAGCCAGCAGCGAGTGTTAGAACTACAGAATAGTGCAACACATGTCATAATTGGAGACTGCCTGCTGATGGGAATCTACGGTGACCGTATGTCATCTTCTGACAGCGAAATAACTTCAATCTACCCTCTACCAGGCGCGGACATTGATAGGCTAACATCTACACTGCGAAAATTCAAAGTGAACGAAAAAATTAGAAAAGCAACAGTCCATATTGGTTTCAACGATATCATGAATAACAAGAGCATAAACAGCTCACAACTAGCTACATTGGAGGCGTTGTTGCGCAATAAATTTCCGAAATCATATATGTTGATTTCATCAATCATTTCACCCTTTTATGGATTCCAGCGTCGTACTTCCGATGCTACCAATCTAACTCTATATAAGTTTTGTAAAGATAACAACATGAATGTCATTAATAATACCCCGTATTTTACATCCCCGTCCGGGGCTCCTAAGAAAAAAATATACAGGGATCAGATACATTGTTGCAAGCTAGGAAGTAGCTTATTAGCGAAGAACATAAAATATCCCGAACGTGCACAACAACCAGCAACAGTGACAGGAGTATACCGAGCTTCACCTCCGGCACAGCCCTCTCTCAGTGTTCAGTAAACACGCCCTCTCTATCCACCATCTTTGCGTACACCCCAGGAACACAATGCCGTGAATAGTGACCCATACTCCAATCCCGGTGTTGCTAACTATGGTACTTTGTTTCCTCCTTTAAAGCAATCTCTCTCTACCATGTCAAAGGGGACACTGTCAAATAATGGTGCTGTGCCTCCGATACCTGCTTCCAATTTAGGCACTTCCAGTGACACTCACTGGTGAAGAAATATATGAAGAAAGAAAAAAACAACAACAACAGCCAGGCCAGATGGAATCAAAATAGTGTATAGAGGTGAGAATCTAATAGAGTGGGCAAAGACACATTATATGATAATTGGAAACACATGGTTTAAACACCATAAAAGACGACGTTACACGTGGATTTATATGATGGAGACAGAGAAGAATAAATGGAGGAAAATAACTTAGAAGGTCCACCTATTTTAACAGAAGAAGTTGAAGAAATATATGAAGAAAGAAAAAACAAAAACAGCCGGGCCAGATGGAATTAAAATAGAAGAATTGCAAGTACTGAGAGAATTTGGAGTAGAAATATTAAGCAAAATTTTGAATGATATATACAGCAGTGGATATGATATGCTGAAATCTGTATTTGTGGCTATACCAAAATGACCAGGGGCAGTTTGAATGATTTTCGTACACTTAACCTTTTAAACAATGTCACTAAGCTTCTATTCAGAATTATAATGAAAAGAACAAGAAAGAAAATGCACATGGAAAGTGGTGAAAAGCAGTATGGATTTGTGGAAGGAAAAGGTGCAAACAATGCAATATGCACATTAGAACACTAATAGAAAGATTGATAGAGACACAGAAAGACATACATGTGCTTCATAGAGTATACAAAGGCATTTCATAAAGTAAACCATGTAGAACTGATTAAAATGTTGGAGGACATTAACATTGATGCGAAAGATCTGAGAATATTAAAGAATATTTACAGGGAACAAGTAGCAGCAATTAAAATGGGAAACAAAGAGGGCTATTATAAACAAATAAGGCTGGGTGTACGACAGGGATGTGTTGTGCCACCGGATCTCGTCTCCCTCTATAGCGAAGTAATAATAAGATATATCTAAGAAAAGCCACGAATACTAATCGGAGGTTACAATATAGACAATTTGTGCTATGCAGATTGCACAGTTTTGATGGCGGAAAATATACAAAATATATAATTGTTGGACATTGTAGTAACTGAAAGTGCAAAGGAAGGACTCTCCTTGAATATCCAGAAAACAGTAACAATGGTTATATCATAAGAGAGACACAGAAAGAGAGATAAAGAGTAGAGAGAGATAGAGAAATAGAGTGACAGGGTCATACTGAGACAGAGAGATATATTGAGGTAGAGAGAGACAATCAGACATAGACAGCAAGAGAGTCTGAAGATTAAATAGGTTCTTTCCTTAAACTTGTGCAGCTGGGGTTACAAAGACCATCATGGCACTATACAAGTGCTATGTATACCAGATGTGTTCAAACGTATGAGAAATTTTGACCGTTACTCGCGGTTCCAACTTCATGGCAACGGGACACTCAATAATCGCTCCGTTCCTTTGCCGGCAAATATCACACAAAATTCTCCGCACTGCCCTAATTGAAAAAGTAGAACAAACATAAATTCCGACAAAACCACCAACATGCACACGTCTGCGTGCATTAGGCCGCTGCCAGAATGCCAAAACAACAATCCGCAACTAGGATTACAGTTTATAGTCGACGGAAGCAGCAGTCGCTAGAAAAATCAGCAGTTGTTCACATATTACTGCAAAGGGCAAACCAATTAGTTCAGCGACCAGTAACCCGACATTTTTCATGAACACGCAGTTTTTGATTTATACTAATTTATATAATTCTGATTTGTATCAACTTATTGATGACACATTTCATTTCTCTTATTGTACTTTTACTGGTCTATCATGTACGGATAACTGATTTAGTCTTTATTCAGATATATTAATTAGAATAACGAAGACACAAACAATAGATTGCACGATTTATTGCCTGGCATATTTCGCTGCATCTCGTCAGGTACATACTGCAGAAATCACACAACTTACGTGAAATTAACTAGATAAATCCTTCAAGTTGAAATATACACAATTCCGCACAGTAATGTCAATTATCTACCACGGTAATTTTAAGCTGACTAACATGTCTTTCTGTTTACACAATTCTGGCTTGCGTTGATAGATCATAATTGCTTCTGCAAATTTTAACAAGCGAGTATTTTGTGTTCTAAACAACACGCGAAATGCAGTGTCTCTGGACACAACGTGACCACTGGCGACAATGTGTCTGCCGATTGAAGACGCCGGGAGCTTCCGGTGTGTCGGCTCCACGCGACTAGCCACTCCTGTGTGTTGTATCTTGTTGACCCATTGAGGTATGTGTTCTGACACCCGTTTGTTAAGCTGTCTCTCCGTTCGACCAATGTAAACGGCCTGGCATCTACATGTGAATTGGTAAATACAATTGTTTGTGGCGTACAGAGGAACAGGCTCTTTGACTGTTGGTGTAGGAATGGGTACGGTTTTACATCTAATGACTGGAGTTGCCGCACATAATGTTCGACCTACTGCTGTAGTAAGCCGGTCTTGTAGACGTTGCATTACGTCATCCCCTCGAAAGGTTAGCTGGATGAATACCTTGAGTTTAGGGACTGTAGTTACGTCTGCTTTGGGTTTGGGCTGTTGGCAATGGCGCTTTATAAATCCTGTGGAGTACCCATTCAGGTTTAAGACATTCTTCAGAGTTTCAAATTCCTCTGTCAGTGTGTCCTGGGTGCATATCTTTCTAGCACGGTCAAACAAGGTCCGTACTAAGCCCCGTTTGTACTGGACAGGTGTGAAGCTCTGAAAATTTAGGTATTGGCCAGTCCATGTTTCTTTGCGATACACCGATCTTTGAATTGTGCCGTCTGCTCTACGTCTCATTAGAATATCTAGGAACGGTAACGCTTCGTTGTGTTCGTGTTCCATAGATAGAGAGATGTTTTTATGCGTCTTGTTCATTGTGGCCTGAAACGATGTTGCTTGTAGCTCGTCTGTGGTGATAATTAGTATATCGTCCACATAACGCCGGTAAAAGGCCAAGTTGTTGATGTCTGAGGATTTCTTTTCTTCTAAGTGTGCCATGAAGATGTCCGCTAGAATAGGACCAAGAGGACTCCCCATGGCCACTCCGTCAATTTGGCGGTATGACTTAGTTAGAAAATTGAATTGGATGTTGGCGGTACATAGTAGTAGTAGCCTCTCCAGAATAGGTGTTGGTATGCCTAATTTTAGTTGTTTATCTTCAATGCGTTCCCTTATTATTTTCACTGTCTCCTCTAATGGAACGTTAGTGAATAGGGAGGCTATATCCATGGATGCCATGTGTTTGTTATTTATGTCCATAGTATCCAATAATTCCACCAGTTGGAATGTATCTCTGAGTATTTTTGGATCGAAGGACTGTCGTACTGGCTTTAACATTTCGGCTAACCATCTCGTCATTCGGTGTTGTGCAGAGTTAACCATGGACAGGATAGGTCTTAGCGGGATGCCGGGCTTGTGAAGTTTGGGTAGACCGTACATCTGAGGAGTGTGCGAGCCACGTGGTGTGAGCGTTTTTGCAGTGGCCTCACTGATGAGTCCCGCATTCACAAGTGACTGGATCTCTTTCCTCATTATAGCATCCAGGTCCTCCGACTTGTTTACTTTTTTATCTATCCTGAATTTGGATTCATCTGACAATATTACATCCATTTTTCTCTGGTAATCTGACATGTCCTGTACCGCTCCCTTTGTCAGGTTTCAGTATGACGAGGGTTTTGTTAGCCTTTAACGCTTTTAAGGCAGTAAGGTGTTCGTTGGTCAGCGGACACGTCTGTTTAGAGGGTGTTGTGCGATACTGGTGTTCTAAATCTACCAGTTTGGCCTTCAGCCACCCGACCGACTCAGCAGAGGTAGGTGATAACTTGGAGACTTGATCGAACAACATTTCAAACTGTGCTTGCGACTCAACACGGTTGATGTGTTTAGGCTTTATGCAGAATTTTAATCCGTATGCAAGGGCCTCTGTTTCAATGTTGTTGAGTACGTATGACGATAAGTTCCTATCATACTTCTCTGGGTTGTCTAGTACTGACGTTGTTACCTTTTCAGTGCTCAGTGATTTGTTGAGACGAGCATTCTCTGCGATTTTCACCTTGTACACTGTTTCTGTACAGAATTTAGTGAACTTCAAGTGGCCATACAAGCTCAATTCTTGGGTGACGTAGTAGGCAGAACTGTGTGTGCGCTTCAAGTTGGCCAGCTTGGACTGGGTTTCTTCTATCTGGTTTTTTGTCAGTCGTCTCAGGTTTTTTCTTGTCGGACATATTCTGTCGGTCCTCAGAGATCTGAAATACCGGTGAGGAAGTATCCCCGTCCTTAGGCATTCCTCGAGAAATATATTAATTATTATATTATAATAAATATATTATATAATAATATATAATAAATTATATTATAATAAATTAATTATATTAATAATTATATATTAATTAGTCTAATTTATGTAAACCTGACTTAGTCTAATTTATGGATACCTGATTTGGTCTAACTGATGAATACCTGATTTGGTCTAACTTAAAAATACCTGATTTGGTCCGGTGTATATACAATCTGTTGTGACATGACAACCACCACTGTTACTCTGGCAAGGGTTTATGGGAGCACACTCGGTCCCATCTCCAGCGTAGCCGTCGTGACAGACACACCTGTGTCTGCCTGGACCTGTGTGAATGCACTGACTGTTGTTTCCACACGGGGACACGGAGCTCCGGCACGGGTTGACCCCTGCATACACGAGACACAGGTTTCACATCTTATAGAATTACAAACCACTCGATGAATATATTCCATGCACATCTATCGTTACTTGTAGAGTGGGCAAAAGAGCAGGAAATGATTGTAGGAAACACCTGGTTTAAACAACACCCTAGAAGATTATGGAGATGGAGGAGTCCTGATAGCAGGATTAGAAACCAGATTGATTACATTCTGATTAGCAGAAGATTTAGAAATGCGTTAAAAATAGCACAAACAGTTCACAATGATGATTGTTATAGTGACCACTGATTACTTACAGGTACATTGAGGGTAAAGTTACAGAAATGCAAGTATGTAAAAGGAAATACTAAATATGATTTGTGTACATTGAGTAATGACAAGGAAATACAAAACAAATTCAACATAGACGTACAGAACAGATTTGAAATTTTGTCTGATCTAGAGATCCTATCCCAGGATGTGGATTATCAATGGGAAATGTTGAAGAATTCAATCAGTTTGGCTGCAGAAACAACTGTTCCAAAAATAATTTAAAGAAGGTGTGTCGTAAGAAATGGATGACTGAAGAAATTTTACAACTAATGGAAACAAGAAGACAGAACAAAAATAATCCTGCCATATATGATGAAATTCACAGACAAATCAGAATATTGTGTAAGGAGGCAAAAGAAGCTTGGCTTGAGAAAAATTGCTTAGAAATTGAAAAACAACTCAACAGTCAAAATACCAAATTAGTTAGTTAGTTAGTTAGTCGCAGTTCCAACTTCACAGCAACGGGTCGTCCCCATTATGCTCCGTTCCTGTGCCAGTGAATATCGCACAAAATGCTCCCCACTGCCCAATGTGAAAAGTGGAAAAGACAGGAGTCTCGACAAATAACAGCCCACACAGATACACTGTGCATAATGCCGCCACCAGAATGTCAACACAATAGTCCCCCACAAAACACCCAGTTCATTTCTGATGGAATCGGCAGTAATTTTCCCATCTGGATGTTTCCTAGATGTTCACCCACACAGTCCACGAAATACAGTCAACCAGAAGCCCAGCAGCCACGCTTTTCTACATAAGGCAAAAACCGGTCAACTCTGGGACATAGCCATCTGCCATCGCTCCGAACATGCAGTCACGTTCCAAAAGACCTCGGGCAGATTCAAAAGCATTTCACACGAAACTCACAGCTCACAGTGTCGCGCCACACACTCACTCAGTAGCAAATTAGTGCACTAAAGAATTCAGGAACTTACTAATAAAAGAACAAGTACATCAGAATACTGTCTAAAAGCTAAAGATGGCAAAATCATAATAGAAAAAGATCAGATTCTACATGTATGGTCAGAATATGTGAAAAAATCTTTATGATGATAACAGAGATGAACAGTATGATATTCGATTTAATAATGAAGGACCGCCAATTTTAAAGATGTTCTTAAACATATGAAATCTGGCAAGGCTCCGGGTTCAGATAACATCACAACAGAAATGATTAAAGCTTTAGAAGAATATGGAATAGATCAAGTCACCAGACTGCTTAACACATTATATGATGCCGGATAAATACCTTCTGATTTATGTAATTCTATATTCATTGCAATCCCAAAGAAATCAGGAGCCTTGGAATATAATCAACATAGAGCAATTAGTGTAATGAGTCACATGACGAAGATTTTGCTACGAATTATCATTCAAAGAGTGAGGAAGAAAATACAACCTGAAATAGGGAAAGAACAATGTGGGTTTATAGAAGGAAAGCGTACAGTAAATGTTGTGTATATGCTGCGATCAGTTTTCAGAATTTACCCACTGTCACGTCCCCACCGACTACATTGATAAACTGTTCCCACTTAATCCTTTTTGCCTCTGCTGCCTGGAATTTAAAATCCTGCACCTTTACAATTTTATATCTTTCAGCCTCCTCCATTTCTGTATCAACTTAATTGGTTGCTCTCCGCACCCTCTGCCAATTCCTTATGGCTACCCTCTTTTCCCTCCATGAATTCTCGACCTCTGGTGTCCACCATGGTGGTTGGGTAAAGATCCTTCTTGTTGGTTTAGATCTCCCCTGTGATCTAAGTCCCAAGAGCAAAGATTGATTAATTGATTGATTGATTGATTGATTGATTGATTGATTGATTTAGGAACCGACATCATAGCATTCGGGGCATTCCCATAAGCGCTCCGTCTCCATCCTCAGCAGCCAGCGAAGAATTCCAACACTAATAGAACCAGTAGCAATCTGATTATATGTGCGTCTCACCTTTCCTCTGAGCGTCGAGCATCGGCCAGATCCCCTCGTCACACCTAGCTGTCGCATTCTTACCAGACCTTGGTGATCCATTTGCTCCTCCGTGGTGTACACGTGCTCCCACAAGGTCGCAACCACATCTGCTTTGTCATGCATCAATACTCCACCAAGTTTTGCCGAGCCAGCCAATCTGTCTGCCTGTTCATTCCCCAGCACACCAGCATGCCCCGGAGAAAAGATCCAGACGATGCTTGTCACCCGTGACTTCCGAAGCGAAGCAAAGAGTGGGTCGCGATCATAACTGAATGCCCTGCGAGCTCTTATATTCCTAACTGTGCTGGACTTAGGTATCGGCACAGAACAGGGCAGGTGGTCACTTCCATGGTCTCCAAGAACACTTCATTTTATGTCTGATGCCACCTCTTGGGATACAAGTGCTAGGTCGATGGCCGTGTCAGGGTCCCCCGGTCTCATTGCTAGCCTAGTGGGTATCCCGTCATTTAGACAGACAACATCCATCTCAAGCAAGGTCTCAGCGAGAGCAGTACCCTGTCTGTTCTCTCCCGACCTGTCCCATTCCTTGGCGTTGACATCACCACATATCAGATACCTGGTACCAGGGATATCCACTGAACCTTTCAACCAGTCCCAACTCTCTCTGCTTATGCAAGATTCCCAACTTACATATATATTTATCAGGTTCCAGCTGTATCGGCCGATTTGTATCCGCATTCCCTGCATCTCTTTACTCTCCTGACCCCACCCACTCATATCCAGCATCGAATGCTGTAAACCTTCCTTGACCACCATAGCCTGCCCATGTCTTCCCTGCCCAGTTGGGTTAATGTAACATGCATAGCCATATATATTATATACAACATTAGGATTGGACCAAAACATGGAACACAATCAAATGTACAAGCATTATAATGAAACTATCTGTTCATTGAGCATTGAAATTGCAGAAGACACCACGAAATAAAACAAATAACACATTGACCCCTGTATGGCCATATATTCTCCTTCTGTCCAAATGGGAGGTCAAATTTGTCGATATATTATCCTTCGTCACTGAATCAGTTAAATGTGTATATATATATACATATGAGGACAGACTCACCTGCGCACAAGCCATCACCATCGATTCCATTATTGCATTCACCACCCTCACACTTGCAATCTAGACAAGGGAGGAGATAAATGAGTTCTCTTCTCACTCAACATGAGTGCCAATGAATATTTAAGGTCTTTCTTCACTGTTTACAATGTAATTAGCTTACAACATAGTTGCTTACAATATAATTTGCTTACAATATATTTGCTTACAGTGTAGTTTGTTTGCAACATAGCTGATTAAAATGTAATTTGCAGGTGTATATTTGCTTACAGTATAATTTGCTTAGAGTATTTTTACCTACAAAATAATTTTGTGTAACTTACTGACACTCCATTTACTTGTAATTGTTTTGCTTACAATGTGTTAGCTTTTAATTTAGTGTTTACACTGTATGTTTTCTTCCTACACCTCTTTTTCTGCTGGTTCTTCTTCTTCTTCTTCTTCTTCTTCTTCTTCTTCTTCTTCTTCTTCTTCTTCTTCTTCTTCTTCTTCTTCTTCTTCTTCTTCTTCTTCTTCTTTTTCTCCCTCTTCTTCTTCTATCATTCATCAATGAACAACAAAGAAATCAGCAAGTATCTTATTTATCACGACCTGTGTAGGTCATTAGTGGCAGCCTCCCCCCTCCATCCTTCCCAAACCCACGTGTCAGTGGCATAGTTAGTCAGCCGCGGTTCCAACTACACGGCAGCGGGTCGTCCTCATAGTGCTCCGTTCCTGTGCACACAAAACACGAACACCGTAGCTCCAGCGACGACCCCCAGGAGACTCCGAGAAAAATACACTCGTGAACCGAAAAGTCAATCCAGTCAATTCCAAGCGACAGGCCGAACGCCATCGTTCCGAACATGCAGTTCACGCTACAACAACCGCGGACAGATGTTAACACATTCCAAACGAAATTCACAGCTCACAGGGCTGCGCCACGCACTCAACTCAGTAGCAGGGCGACGGAATCATGCACTACCAGTCCAGCGTGAGGAAAATGCGACTGCAAACCGTAGCCAGACGCATAAACGCTCCAGAGGCTTAAATGTTGAAATGCCTATCCGTCATGTTTGTGACCATAAGTGATATAGCACTATGAAACATGTGCGACCTGTGAAACCGCGTGCGAAAGAGATGACAAGCCAAGTCCAGAGTCTGGATCGTGAGCATTCGGGGCAGATCTTTCAAGGTAGACGGCTCGCCGTGTAAGCCCGTTGTGTATATAATGGCGTGCTCTACAAACGCGAGTTACGACGGGTTTTGTATAGTTATTAGGAAGTACGGTATTAGCATTATTTCAGGGAATCTGCTAGTATATTTATGAACATATAAATGTGAAAATGATATATACATGAATGAAGAATAGCAGATAATTGAAATATAATAATAACCATATGAAATTAACCGTGCCGGATTTCTGTTATTTCTGCAAGTGTTCTGTAGTCTTCATACGTTGTGTGTTATCGATAAAGATTGTCGTGGAATTATGTATTGAGATAAGGTTGGCCAACGAGCTTAGAGGCACCCACATAATTCAATATAAAACGTGTGAGTGGGAAATCAACATCACACATATGCTATATCGAATACTGTATAAGCGAACAACTCATACTATTTATACAGAATACTCTACACATGTTTGTTCCGCAGTGAACGTGTTACGGACGAAGTTCGTGATCCCGCATACCCGCGTTCGAAACACTGCTGCGCGCGATTTGGTAGCAGACCGCGTTGCGTTGGTTTTTTACGGAATGGTATGGGTGCCGGTCGTTCAGAAAGCAATGGCAAACTACTAAACGTAATCTTCCTTAGGGATTACAACAGCAAAAATTAAATGGTGATGTTGACTGCAAAGTCATGCAATGAATATGCAACTAACTTTAATTCTACACATATGCTCTCACTAGATGAGCGTGTGGTGTAGTTGTTACACCTATAAATACTTCAATATAGGGGAAACACAGCCCGCGTCTGAACAGCATGTACCTTGCAATCATGCACGCGTGTACATCTAGCCATGCGCTTAATGATGATGTCAGATATCGGCTGCGTATCCTTATCCAAAATGTGTGTGAATCTTTATGTTTATAGAATGTGTTTGTTATATAGAGGTCGTGTTGGCTGCATAGCTCTATCAGTCTACTTCCGTTATCATTCCTTTCATTTTGCTGATCTCCAAATGCCCCAAGATGTTTTTCTATGCCCGCCCTGTTGTGTCCTAGTCTTGCATTGAAGTCTCCCATAACAATGATGTTGTCCTGCTTATCTATTTTATTTAGCACGTCATGTATGTCTTCGTAGAATTCCTCGCATTCTTGCTCATTATTGTTTGTATTACATGGTGCGAAAATGTGTACATATGTTGCCATTGTTTGTTCTTTTATTCTCACTGTAATGATTCTTTTTGATATATAATTTATTTCTAGTATGTGAATGTGTTAGTTTATACCATCATATGTACCCTTTAGTATGTGAACGTGTTTGTTTCTCTCATCATCTGTATACATTGACACCTTACCGTCTAGACAGACGATAGTTTGTTACATTGTGCTTCAAAAGGGCATAATAACTACAACCTATGGCGGTGGCGAATGTGACTGATCAGGCCAATTCGCGCTGTAAATTTTCGTCCACAGTGGATGCATGTGAACACATGGTCATTTCTACCAGCATGCACCATCTTTACGTCTCACACGCTCAGTGTGTGACTTATGTGCAATAATTTTCTCCTTTGTCTTTATTCCATTTCTGATATTTGCGGGGGGCTGAGTGGTCTCGAGGTATGGTGTCCGCCTCGAGTGCTGGAGGTCCCGGGTTCAGGTCCCGGTGAGGACCAGGATTTATTTAAAAAATCCAACGGGACTTCCAGTAATTTCCCCTGGTCTCTGGGTAGTGAGATCGGACGCCCGTGTGTATTGTTGCGCACGTAAAAAATCCCTTGGCAGTTGGAAATCGAAAACGAGTAGCCTAACGGCGCTGCCCGGGCAAAATTTCGAGTTAAAAATCTACCCAAGTATTTCAGGATCCTCGCCGATGCAACGGAGTTCGTGCACTGAGCTGAGTTTCTCCAGACTCAGGTTTGAGTTAGGGGGGAAACGGAGCACTTGTGGGCTAAACCGTGTGCCGTGATGTTGATCCAACGACTAAAACTAAAAAAAAACTAAAACTATCTGTTATTTACCCTCCGTGCAACACGTTCAGCGGCGACTTTCCCCCAATGTGCATTATCAATGCCTGTATCAATCATGTCCCGCTTACACACCTCTTTGAATAGTAGTAGAGGCCGACTCTGAGATCTCTTACCCATCTGTAATTCACCTTAAATGATGTCCTTTGGTATTCTACCATCATCCATCTTCCTAACGTGTCCTATCCATCTAAGACTACGAAGACTGCGCATGGAATATACCGTAACACAAGCTGATCTTTCCAATACTTCAGTATTTGTGATTTTGTCTTGCCACTTAGTACCAAGTATTCTTCGCAGACACCGCATATGAAAGCTGTTTAAACGTTCTTCTTGGTGTGAGTTAGTTGTCCAGGCCTCACTGCCATAAAGAAGAGTACTAAGGACACAGGCTTCATCATCTGTGCCTTTTAGTATATAAATGTGTGTGTTTCTCCAATCATCTGTACCATTTAATATGTAAACGTGTTTGTTTCTCTCATCGCCTGTATCATTTAGTGTGTGAACGTGTTTGTTTCACTCATCATCGGTACCCTTCAGTATGTGAATGTGGTTATTTCTCCCATCATCTGTACCCTTTAGTGTGTGAATGTGTTTGTTTCTCTCATAATCTGCACCATGTAGTATGTGCATGTGTTTGTTTCTGTCATCATATGTACCCCTTAGTATGTGATTGTGTTTGTTTTTGTCATCATTTGTACACTTTAGTATGTGATTGTGTTTGTTTCTGTCATCATTTGTACACTTTAGTGTGTGATTGTGTTTCTTTCTGTCATCATTTATATACTTTAGTATGTGCATGTGTTTGTTTCTTCCCTCATCTGCACCCTTATGTTGATGCTTGCAGCACTTCTCGCATTTAATGAACTGAGTGTATAAACAAAATTAGGAAGATGTTGGGAGCAATAGAGATGCGGTTTCTGAGAATTCTATGAATAACTTGAACTACGGATGTAAAAACAATTGCCTAGAAAGGGCTAAAGAAAGAAGAACATTATATACAACATTAGGTAAGAGACGATGATTTTTTAGTCATATAATGAGGAGAGAGACAATGGAAAGCATCGTGACAACTGGAAAGATCAGTGAGAGAAGATGCAGAGGCAGACCCAGAGACATGAGGGTGGATGACATCACACGGTGGTAGAAGAACATCACAAACTGAAATAATTCGGAACACCAAAGACCAAAATCTGAGGAGATGAATGCAAACTCCAGTTGGCAGGATACAAGATGACGATAATGTAAAAACGTACATTTCTTAATATCAAGCAAGTAAATTTATTTCCCGTTATTTACACGTAAGTATATCTTGTGTTGACAGAAACACGTAAGTCTATATCTCTTTGACAGAAACACGTAAGCCAATTTCCCTCTGACACACACGTAAGCCAATTTCTCTCTAACACACACGTAAATCTATTTCTGACACATATGTAAGTCTATTTTTTCCCTCTGACACGCATGTAAGTCTACTTCCCACAGACACAAACACGTCTTAGGTGACTCACCCAGTGAACAGTCAGGTCCATATTTGGTCACGTTCGTGCACAGTTCACATGATATTCCTTTAAATCCAGGCTGTGTTGAATGCAATAATTAATAATTACAACTCTCTATTCATTTTACAACTTTGGATAAGCAACGTGTAGATTACATTAACTAAACCAGTAAAAAAAATAACGATGAAATAACAAACAAGATAAAAACATATATTTAACACTTAACAACGAAAAATAATCAAACACAACAAGCACAAACTAACAGCAAAACAGGATACAAATAATATTGAAAGATAACTAAGAAACACAAACAACAACAAGAAGAAGACTGAACAGACAGTAATAGATATCCAAGGGTGTCAACTGTTGTCAATCGCGAACTGAACATTAGCCAACAGAGGGAAATATGGACGAACACAATTGGGGAGTCCCACATTGTTGTTTGTCCATCAAGAATGATGACGACCATTCATTTCATCCAGTGGGGTTCAATGTAGTCTCACATTAAGACCTGATGTACACAATAACAATCCAGTAATGGTTTTCGTCCTGTCTTAGTGGCTACGTGATTATACGTCATCAACTGTAAATATGATGTGTCAGTGCAACTTGGTAGACAAGGGGGGAGCAGAGATAGAAGTCTCCGCTATTTACACAAGAGGTCAGACTTCAGTTCTGAACACGCTAACATGAGAACGAGTGAAGATATTACACACGCTAGCAGTTTAGACGCCCGTACCGCAGCCATCCTTCCATACAATGATTGGTTGTTACTGTCAGACATCTATACCGCCGCCATTCTTCTATACACTGATTGGTTGTTACTGTCAGACACCCGTACCGCGGCCATTCTTCTATACACTGATTGGTTGTTACTGTCAGACATCTATACCGCCGCCATTCTTCTATACACTGATTGGTTGTTACTGTCAGACATCCATACCGCCGCCATTCTTCTATACACTGATTGGTTGTTACTGTCAGACATCCATACCGCCGCCATTCTTCTATACACTGATTGGTTGTTACTGTCAGACACCCGTACCGCGGCCATTCTTCTATACAATGATTGGTTGTTACTGTCAGACATCTATACCGCCGCCATTCTTCTATACACTGATTGGTTGTTACTGTCAGACATCCATACCGCCGCCATTCTTCTATACACTGATTGGTTGTTACTGTCAGACACCCGTACCGCGGCCATTCTTCTATACACTGATTGGTTGTTACTGTCAGACACCCGTACCGCGGTCATTCTCCCATATACTTACTGGTTGTTACTGTCAGACACCCGTACCGCGGCCATTCTTCCATACACTGATTGGTTGTTACTGTCAGACACACGTACCGCGGCCATTCTTCCATATACTTACTGGTTGTTACTGTCAGACATACGTACCGCGGCCATTCTTCCATATACTTACTGGTTGTTACTGTCAGACACACGTACCGCGGCCATTCTTCCATATACTTACTGGTTGTTACTGTCAGACACCCGTACCGCGGCCATTCTTCTATACACTGATTGGTTGTTACTGTCAGACACCCGTACGGTGGCCATTCTTCTATACACTGATTGGTTGTTACTGTCAGACACACGTACGGTGGCCATTCTTCCATACATTGATTGGTTGTTACTGTCAGACACCCGTACCGCGGCCATTCTTCTATACACTGATTGGTTGTTACTGTCAGACACCCGTACCGCGGCCATTCTTCTATACACTGATTGGTTGTTACTGTCAGACACCCGTACCGCGGCCATTCTTCCATATACTTACTGGTTGTTACTGTCAGACACCCGTACCGCGGCCATTCTTCCATACACTGATTGGTTGTTACTGTCAGACACACGTACGGTGGCCATTCTTCTATACACTGATTGGTTGTTACTGTCAGACACACGTACCGCGGTCATTCTCCCATACATTGATTGGTTGTTACTGTCAGACACCCGTACCGAACATAGAAACACATAAGAAATGGACATTGTATCTAAAGACATGTGGTGTTCAACCTTTAACACTCGTCAAGCTTCATCCTCTCGATGGCTGATTACCTTAATTGCATTATTGACCCAGTCAGATCGGTAGTAACAGCTTCCCAAGCAACTACCTCGCAGCCTTTCAAAAAAAAAGTAATAATATGCTTTTTGAGACAAAAAAACATCTGGCAAGACTGTAATACGGCTTTATATAAGCCGCATTTAACGCTCAAACTCTGACCTCATTTGGCCAGGAGTTCTTGTGTCGGTCTGCAATGTCGGTAACACTCTACCATGCCCAGTAGATGGCTTCTTGGCGTGTTAACAATCTGGCAACAACATGGTTATTTATATACAACACATCATTATATACATTTCAATTAACGCCCTTGGTGTAATAATGTAATAACAATTAAATGAGAGGGACATAACTTCAAAAATTAAGAAATATAATATCTTACAATAATTCTTCTATTTCTCAGCGTCATAGCTTGATGTTTCTCCATACTCGCGAAAAAATGTCGGTAGTATGAATAAATTAATCAAGATATGATTCTAAGATTACACTAAATGAAAAATCTTAATACACAATTTGTGTATTCGAAATTATTGAATCGTAAATAGTTTAGAAGTGTTATAACTTTTTAAGCTTTTGTTTGTCGTCTGCTACTTTTAAACTAAATTTTTAAATCATCCGGAAGTACACACGAAACAGCTGATGTTGAAAATTTGTAGAACACACTTGTTCCGGTCTGATGTAGTAAAACGGAATGTGCAAAGTTCTGATCGTTCATGTGTTGGTTGTTTCACTGGAAAAACTTCTGGATTTCGATTGACTGAAGTGGTGTAGATGTCAATGTTCAGGTCACACTTTCACACACGGAGTTAAAATATCACTGGATATGTTCCAAATGCAGATACCACGGATAAATTGGATAGTTCGCTTGCGGTAAGTTCAGAGCGAATGTGGCACTGTTCTTGTTTCGTAATATATACAATTAATAAAGTTCTCTTTCTACCACACACTACACAATTATTCACGACGATCACTACATTAATAATAAAATAAGAAAACTATATACATTGGGAATAAACCCTATCACATCATATAGACATACACAGCTTTCGTGAAAAAAAACTTCACTGATGCATGGCTGTGTTGGTCTGAGTGTATTTTACACACTGCACTCAGACATTGGTGCTTACTGGGTCGGTCGGACAACGGGACAAAAGATCGGCAATCGTGTTGGTTCTGCCCGCGATGTGTGGAACTTCAAAGCTGTAATCTTGAAGTTTAAGAGACCAGCGAGCTATCATTTGGTTGGAAGGTACACCTGAATTGATAAATCTCAATGGACTACTGTCAGACTCCACAATAAAATGACGTCCCAGAAGGAACCTGGAAAATTTAGTTATACCCTCAACCAGAGCAAGGGCTTCCAACTGCGGTGTCGACCAAGAACGTTCTCTAGGTTTTAATTTTCTCGAGAAGTAATATACAGGATGTAAGATGTTATCATGTTCCTGTAACAGAACTGCTCCAATCGCTACGGAGCTCGCGTCTGTGCGTAATCTGAAAGAAATAAGAAAATTTGGCAATTTGAGAATGGGATTCTTTAAACTATTCTCAGAGAAATAAGTTAATACTTTATGGAATGCAAATTTTAGGCATTCATTGCTTACAATTTTCTCGGGTTGATCTTTTGTTAGTAAGTTAGTAAATACTTCGGTCAGTTCAGCAAAATCTGGTATGAACTGCCTATAATAATTTATAAGTCCCAACAAACTTCTGACTTGTTTTTTCGTAGTCGGAAGTGAGAGTTTTAGTATCTTGGACACAATGTTATCGTCTGTCGTGACAAAGCCATTAGATATTTTGTACCCCAAGAAGGATATTTCCTGATAGGCTATGTCTACTTTTGCAGGCTTTACCGTCAGTCCGTGCTGTCTAATGCGTTCAAATGTCTGTTCTAATGTCTTTATGTGGTCTGTCATCGTCTTTGTGTGAACACAAATGTCGTCTATGTAACAGATAATATTCGGTATGTCTACTAGTAGAAGTCGTTTCATACGTACGAATGTTGCTGGGGCATTGACAACCCCAAATGGAAGTTTGCACCATTCGTACAGTCCCCAAGGTGTGGCAAAAGCTGTCAGATGTCTGCTCTGTTCGTCTACTGCTATTTGCCAGTAACCTTTTGTCATGTCTACCTTCGTAAAGAACCTAGCGTCTGTCAGTTCTGTCAATAGATCTTCAGAGTTTGCCATTGGCTCTAAATCTTAAAGAGTTATCTTATTTAATTTCCTATAGTCGACACAGAGTCTTATTGTGTTGTCCTTTTTGCGTACTATGACCATTGGAGATGAGAAATTTGATTGGGATCGTCTAATGATGTTGTTTTTCTCTAAGCTGATGATCTCTTGATGTAAGTGTTCTTTGTAATGCAATGGAATGGTGTATGGTCTGCATTTTATGGGTGTATTTGACGTGAGTGTGATGTGATGTTGTACTAATTCTGTTTGTCCTGGGTTGTTGGAGAAAATGGTGTTGTACTGTTGTATGAGCTGTTTGTAACTGTCTGTTTCTGCTTGAGTTAACTTTGGGTTGATCTTAATTTCCTTCAAGCAGTTTGTCGTGTCTAATGCAGGTGTTGGAATTTCGTCACTAGCCTCGTCATCTTCATGGTCTATTATCACTGTACATGCTGTTGTATCGTCTTGTTCGTGGTCTCTGTTGTAATATGGTCTTAGCATATTGATGTGGAATATTTTGTGTTTGTCTTTTATTTGAATCTCATAGTCTACCGGTGAAATCTGTCTCGTCACTTTAAATGGTCCTTGCCAAGAATCAGTCAATAAGTGTCTGTCACTAGGTAGAAGAAGAAGAACGTCCTGTCCAGGTGTCAACGTTATTGTCCTGTTACCTTTGTCATCATATTGTCTATATGTAGCACCAGATAATTTTAGTGCATCCTTTGCAATTATACAAGATTTGATGATTCTTTCACGCAATGATGTAACGTATACGTATGATGATATGGGTTTGAGTAAAGGAGTGGATTCAGTTAACATTTGATGATAGATGCTTAATGGGCCACGTGGTTTGGCACCATAGATAAGTTCAAAAGGAGAGAAACCTGTACTAGCATGTGGCACCTCGCGATAAGCAAAGAGAATAGCAGGTAAATATACGTCCCAGTTATTGGGGTGCTCTTGCGTGACTTTAGCAAGCATATGCTTAAATCACCGTTAAATTTTTCTATAATTCCACTCGAGTGAGGATGGTACGGGGAATTGAAACATTGCTTCACTCCTAACATTTTGGTGAAAGCTTGAGTAGATGCGGCGATGAACTGAGTTCCCCTATCTGATTGGATAGTGTCTGGAAATCCTATCCGTGAAAATATATGGAAGAAAACTTCCATTATGTCATTGGCAGTTATGTTCTTTAGCGGAATCGCTTCAGGCCAGCGGCTACATTGATCAATAACAGTTAATATATATTTATTCCTTTGTTATCTGATTAAGAGGGCCCACTATGTCGACAGATATTTTCTCAAAAGGTCGACTGGCTAAGTCAGTAATTTGTAACTTTGCCTGTGGGTTTTTTCCTTTCTTTACAAGTTTTTGGCAGATGTCACAACTCCTGCAATATTGCTTAATGTCATTGCAGAATTTGGGCCAATAAAACTGTAATAATAATCTCGATCTGGTCTTAGCGTATGCCATATGCCCTGCAAGAGGTATATCATGGGCAAGATGTAAGGCTTGCTTACGATACTCAATTGGCAAAACAGTTTGCTCTGTTGTGGTGTCACCTCTGGTATAATACCTGGTGAGGATACAATTTTTCAAAGCAAAATGTCATCTTGCATTTTTGGTTAACTTTGGCTTTTGGCCGATCAGATCAAAATATTTAGACAATGAAGGATCAGCCTTTTGGGCTGTTACAAAAATCTCCTTCGTGGTTTTAGGAGGTAGTAATACTGGGCTAAGCATTTCTATAGCCTCAGTTTGATTAATTTCATCTTGCTTTCTAGCAGTAGATCTGGTTACTGCGTTCACACATTCAATGATATCAGATGGTGATGAAACAGTGTTATCAATGATGTCATGAGATCCTAGTGCTACATTAGCTACCATACATTCATTAGGTGGTACAACATTATCAATGATGACATTTGATGGTGATGTTGTGATCTCATTAATGCAAAGAGATGTTATGTCATGAGGCATATCATTCACCTCTGGTAAATTTTCAATTATAATATCACACACCGGGTTTGTTAATGCTGCGCATTTTACTTTCCCAGTGAGGAAAGGTGGTTGAATATATGCCCATGCTAGTGGGTACTTTTCAATATTGCCAGAGAATGTTCTGCATGCTACGTGCCTGCCTGTATAGTCTGTAGGCATTATGAACGTTCTCTTCAGTCCAATCAGTGAACTTCCCGTGTCCCGAAGGACTGTAGCAGGCTTGCCATTTACATATCCTTGATGGATGTTTATTCTGTCTTTGGAATCTACTACCAAATTAGCTTCTTCATTAGCAATAGGGATGGAGTGGCCGCATGTTAAAATACCATCTTCATAAAAGGTATTACAAACAGTACATTTATTTGCGTTAAACATATCAAAAGCCGTGCTGAGTTCACAGGGTGTTTCTCTGATTGTTCTTCATCTGATGATGAACTATCAAATAAGGCGGCATTGGCTTTCTTGGTCATTTGCCTGCTTTACAATCATGGCGATAATGTCCATACGCCTTACAGAGAAAACATTTACGCAAATTTCTAAAGGATTTACGCTCCTTATCTTGTCTGTTTACGATGTTCTGTAAATATGTAAGATATGCGGGGTTTTTGTCGCACATCTCACCTTGATGATGTGAAATTTTACAATATTTACAATGGTTGTACTTCTCAGATGTAGGCTTATAAGGTTTTTGCCTACTATAGGGTTTGTCATAGTTAGCCGATGCTACAAAATTGGTTTCAGTAGCTTCACTGGCAAAACAATGTTTGTTGGCTGTGTAATAAGCCGAACCACGTCTCTCAATCTGCTCTACACTCGTTCATTCATTCTCTTCCAAAAACTTTGAAAATGCTGATGGAATGGATGAAATGACTTTATCTCTGATGATAAGGTCTTCTAACATTTGATAGTTCTTATCAATTTTAGCTGCTGAAGTCCATTTGGAAAATATATCTTGGACTAAGCAGAGGTAGTCAGAGAACGTTTGAGTCGGTTTGGGGCTCAACTTGCTGAATTGTTCTCTGTAACCTGCCTCATCTAACATAAAATGTGCCATAATCTTTGATTTTAGATAATGGTAATCTTTTCTGAGGTCTTTGGGGATAGTCTCTATGACTTTCAGAGGCTCCCCTGATAAACTTCTCATATAAATTATATTCCATTCAGACAATGGGACCTGGTAATGGTCCATTAAAGTCTCAAAATTTTGGGTGAAGGCTGCAATGCAGTCACCCGAGGTATAATTTCTTACGATACCTTGGTATTTCTTGTACTGGTTTTCTTTCTCCAGTCTCTCAGATTTGTTAGACTCCTTGTTTATGGCAGTCTCAGTATCAAGTTGTTTAATCTTTAGCTGTACTTCCAGTTCTTCTCGCTTACTTTGAGCTGCTATCTCTGCTTGCTTTAAGGCTACGTCAGTCTCTGCCTGCTTTAATGCTCTTTCCGCTGCTCTTTCATCGCGTTCATTGGCTTTCTCACGCAGGTGTTCAGAGTATTTAGTTTCACTCCACTTTGTTAATTCGTCACCTGTTAACTTTAACTTTAACCCCATATAGATGAAATCATTTAATGACGACATGATGGAAAATGCAAATGAAATATCAGACACACAATTTGTTACACGTTGCTAGTAAAGTGAACAATTTACAATTGTGTTCTATTTGCAATATGTGCCTAAATTTGCATCCGAAAGTATATAGAAAGAAAAATATACTCAAGTGTCCTGGATGCGGTGAAGAACGGTTGAAATTTGGGCTAGGAACTGTAGGGTCGCTACTTCAAAACACAAATGACCTCTACGGGCAAGGGTTTCAGATGGCACAGAAAACCTGCTTTGTTTTTGGAGGAAATAAATTAACGTCTGTTTGATGTGGTGTGTATGTTTGTCACTAAGTTTTGATTAGGTTTGTATGGCGTTGAGTGTAATTGTAGATCGTAATGTTGTCCGTCAACAATTTTTTTTTTTAATTCACAAGTCACTTTCTTTCCGAAACTTTCTGCTTTACACCACTCACTTTACAAAGACAATCTAACTATATCTCAACACTCTACAACATTGATGACACATCACTTACATCAAGATGACATTCAGTAAGGACATAGACATCAAGTTTACAAGATGGCGACAAGGTCACAATGGCGACAACTTCACAATGTCGACAAGGTCAAAACGGTGACAAGTTCCACAATCACAAATGTTTTACACGTTTACAAGATCAAACAATATGTATGCACTGTACGTTCACATTTAGTCTCCATGTTTAGACAATGTAATAATATATATGAAAATGAGCCTTCACAATCACATTTAAATGCACTCTAAAGCTGGACAATAATTTCTAAGTTCACAATTCTAGGTTTTAAATGTTAATTACTTAAACCACGTTCATTTTCAAGCCGGACGAATGCCACCACGTCCACACATGTCAGGGTCTTAAACCTGGCTCGTTAACCTAACACATGTGAGACAGTACAAATACAACGTGATTTGACTTGAGACTCAACGACACGAAGTTTCGATGGATTTATTTACAGATCACGATCTAGAGATGATCATCACAATACATAAGTTATAACAATACACTTACAGGCAACCCACAGCTTACAGTCTATCTCACAAGATGTACAAGCACTCGACTTTCGGGCCACAGAACTACACAAGCCTTTCTCTCATCATACGTCCAGTCGAGTCCGAGTCCCAGAGCTGTCTGGCTATTTCTCGCAACGCGCCTGCCCACCTGAAGTGGCTTCACGAGGCCTGCGTGCGTCCTGCTTTGTCCTTGCCTGACCGCTGGCTGTCTCGTCAGCCGGCAACCTCGCAGGCAGGTAACTAATACTCGCCTGGCGGGCGTAACGATGTTACAGCATCCCCGCTAGGGACTATTCGCCTGGCGGGCGTAACGATGTCCCTGCATCTCTGCTGGCAATACTTTAGACTCTGACAACCCGTACCGTGGTCATTCTTCTATACACTGATTTGTTGTTAATGTCAAACACCCGTACGGCGGCCATTCTTCCATACATTGATTGGTTGCGACTTATGCTTGCTTGCTTGCTTGCTTGTGTTCGTTGGCTTGAGCTCCAACGCGAAGTCCTGTATGTCGGATGAAGGCATCCTGTTGTCCAACATCAGTGTGATGTCATACAGGACCTGAGTTTTGCGTGAGTATCCGTTGTCCCATGTCTGGCTTATGGGTGTGCAGACTGGTGGTTCCTCGCCGTACAGGCAGACACTCTCCGACTTCGGAGAAATCGGCGATCCTACTGACTTTAGCCAGGACCCCGAAGGGACCTGTTGCCCATGACGCTCGACGAGGACGCGTCAATAGGTCTTGGCCAGTATATAACCCGGCCCTGGTGCCTTGGAAACACCTCTGCGACCCGTTGCGACTTATAACCCTGGATGTTAGAGTTGTACTGTTACAATAATGAAATCTTGGCAGATATCGTGGACAGATGGAACATACTGTTGTCGTCGATGATTTACAGGAGAACTTGACAACATGCTGTCGATATATGTAACGACGAAGCACTGGGCACGAATTCACACAAACTTGTGTCTATGAGTCTTGACACAAAACTGAATTAAATCATTTCAGTCAATAATTATTCCTCTATTGTGAAAGTCTGCTCAAATTCTGCTCGTCACGTAGAGTTATATTTGCTACTCATTTATCTGTCGCTATATTGGACACTGTTGACACAAGCTTAATTTTATTTACCAAGCCTCGATTGGACGCCCACTGTTTGTTAAAGTTTTTCGATTAGCTCACTCCGTCTGTCCTACTATTACCCGTCATCTCAATCCATGACACAGCCATTGGCAATTACGTTATCTATTATGTCATTACTATAATGAGCCAATAATCAAATATTAGTAATACGAATCCCCTAAGGCCTGGCTGGAACATGAGGAAACCAGACAAGCCTAAAGCCTCTTTGGTAACAATAATCATAATTATTTAATTAGAATACTCACGTTACAATTACACACTCCAGATTTACTGGAACATTTTCCATGGCCATTGCAGGGATTCCGACTGCCAGCTGGACATTCTGGTACATAAGATAAATGACAGGGTTTAGGTTCTCTCATGTCAGTGACTTTTATACTGTTTAAAGTATTTTGTTTGTATTTCCCACACTTTCCAGCTACGGGACTGGGCTGTGATAGATACATCAGTTTTTGTAGACCTGAGAGCAAGGAGGAAGAGGTGGCCAATATTTCACTCACTTTAGCAAGCAACGAGCCTAGGCGTCGTACACGCGTCCGACCGTTCTCATGGCATTACCAGCGCAGTTCACTACCCACTCCGCTAAACTATCAACTCTACAATGTCGTGATGTCTTCTTCTTCGTGTCTCCATTATTGTGAAATGAAACACACATGTGTCGACCTTACTCAGTAACCACTGATTGGCTAGTTCGTTGTTTACTAGGTAACGACTGACTGACTAGTTCCTTGTTTACTAGGTAACGACTGACTGACTAGTTCCTTGTTTACTATGTAACGACTGACTGACTAGTTCCTTGTTTACTAGGTAACGACTGACTGACTAGTTCGTTGTTTACTAGGCAACGACTGACTGACTAGTTCCTTGTTTACTAGGAAACGACTGACTGACTAGTTCCTTGTTTACTATGTAACGACTGACTGACTAGTTCCTTGTTTACTAGGTAACGACTGACTGACTAGTTCCTTGTTTACTAGGTAACGACTGACTGACTAGCTGCTTGTTTACTAGGTAACGACTGACTGGCTAGTTTGTTGTGTATATCCTGGGATAATGGATTTTTAACGCCTTACCACGATATTAACATTAAGGTTGTGTGAGTCTGAAAATGGATTGCATCAATAGAAGAGCGACTGATGTGGAGATGATTGTCCCTCCCGGCACTGAAGTAACATCTCCGAGGGAACGTATTGCCGAGCTCTGTTTCCTATCTTCAAGGTCATAAATAAGCGTGGTGGACAAGAGTAGTGTATTAGGTAACCCAGACACACAATTCCACATCCAAGATGGCGGCTGATAGTTTTATGAAGGAAATATGGGTTTTTTTGGGAAAATTGCCGACTCGGTAAAAATTTTTTGGCGGCGTGTGGGAACGAAATATCTGTGGCGGGTGTCTGTGAAAGTAATTAAGGTAAAAGTATTTTATGTTGGTGGAAATAGAAAGAGAGGGTGTGAGTACGGATGAGGGAGGGTTGTAAGTTATATATTTTGGTTGGTTACGTAGGGTATATGAGCTGTTAGTATGAGTGGTGAGTGATGTATAAACTGCCAAGGGTGTGATGGGTCGTGGTTATACTCGACGACTCATGGGTAGAGGTGTAGATGGTTACTATCATCTGAACAGTGTGATAGTACTGTCTAAGTGAAAGTAAAGGGTGGTATGTTCATAGTAGCTTATTCACTACCATCATTACAAAGGAAATCTTATAAAGTTATAATGGGTGTCATTTGATGGTAAGGGGTGGGTATTAGTGGTCAAGTAGGAGTGGTCGATATAGGGGTGGTCATAAATGTAATAGAGGTGTTATGTTCATAGTTACACACTGGTCAAGTAGTGGTCAAGCAATGGTCAAGTAAGGGTCAAGTAGTCAAGTAAGGACATTTTAGGGAAAAGTGATTGTAATGATATGGTGGTGATTAAAGAGTGGTAAATTAGTGGTCAACCAGTGGTCAAGCAAGTGTCAAGTAAGGGTCAAGTAGTCAAGTAAGGAAATTTTAGGGAAAAGTGATTGTAATGATATGGTGGTGATTAAAGAGTGGTAAATTAGTGGTCAATCAGTGGTGAAGCAATGGTCAAGTGGTCAAGTGAATACATTTTAGCGGAAAGTAGTTGTAGCGACATGGTGATGCTTAAAGGGTGGTAAATTAGTGGTCAAGTAGTGGTCAAGTAGTGGTCAAGTGGTCGAGTGACCACTTAAATTGTAGAGGACGATGTGCCTAAGATTATGGTAGTGATTAAAGTGATCGATGAAGTGGTCAAGCAGTGGTCAAGCAGTGGTCAAGTAGTCGAGTGACCACTTAAATTGTAGGGGAAAGTACGTATAGTGCAATGGTGGTGGGTAAAGTGAGGAGGAATCACTAGTAGTGATAATAGTACTACCAATATCAGCTATACACAAGTACAGACACACTCACCCATAAACAAATACACATAGACGGTCACACAGACACACTTGTACATACAGACCTACAACATCACAACTATACACAAGTACAGACTCACCCATAATCAATTACACAAATATACACCTACTACAAACTCAAAGACACACTCGTACCATTACTACTGTCATCACAACTATACACAAGTACAGACCCATAATCAATTACACAAATACACACCTACTACAAACTCAAAGACACACACCCATACCATTACTACTGTCACTATCAACAGATATACACATGTGCATAGACAGCACAGACACACTCGTACCATTACTACTGTCATCACAACTATACTCAAGTACATACCCATAAACAAATACACAAGAACACTCAAAGACAAATACAAAGACAACCAAACAAACACACGTACAGATTCAGAAGTACAGACAAACCATACCATTACTACTGTCACTATCAACAGATATACACACGTGCAGAGACAGCACAGACACACTCATACTATTGCTACTGTCATCACAACTATACACAAGTACAGACACACTCACCCATAATCAATTATACAAATACACACCTACAACCACAAAGACACCCAAGTACACACATGTACACACTTGATACACACAAATACAAAAGACAACCAAACACACACACACACACACACATCACACATACAGATACAGAAGTACAGACAAACCATACCATTACTACTGTCACAACAACAGCTATACACAAGTACACACCCATAATCAAATACACAAACACACATACAAACACAAAGACAACCATACACAGACAACCCATAACATTACTACTGTCATCACAACTATACACACATACAGACACGTGTACATACATACAAGTACAAAGTCAACCACACACAGCCATAAACAACCACTCAAGTACAGACACCAAATATACACTAGAGACAGTAGCTGGCATATGTTTTTACCTCTTTCATATGCCCGAGTTCCGGCTAGTTTGATGTCTAGGTCATCCCCCAACTACATTGTTTTATATTTTTGTCACTAACCCTGTATGTCATTGATGTTTTCTTATATCACTAAAGTGTTTTGATGAATAATACATTCTTTGATATATTGAAACCAAGATTTTTGTTGATTTTCTTTAGTGGCTTTCTTTTTACTTCTTGTTCCGAGAGACAGCAACACTGACAGACAATGAAATAAAGACACATACTGAGATGTATTATGTATTTATTCAACTGATGTTTGCAATCAAGTATAGAAATTACACCATCCACCTCGCAGTATCCAATGATGTAGTTTATCAGTCATATACGTACCGACAGATGTAGCGAAGCTTTCCTCCAGGTCCTGGACATTCACGTCTGTATTGTAAGAATTATTAACCAGATGCATACCCAGACGCATACCAAGTGTAAAAACCATCATTATTCTCCCATAGTTGATGACGTTATCGGCAAAGACTTCGTCAGCAATTGAAACAAAGACCGGGAAAACCTGTTCGGGGTTGATACAGACTTCTAGTCTCGTGAATAACACATCGTGTTGGTTGGCTATCTGACGTACTAAGCGGCACAACCTCGAGTTATTGGTCTTTGTGGGCTTGTAGGAACTAATAAAAGTCAACGCCATACTCACCACCTCGGTGTGAACTTGTGTCAAGTCGACTATTGGGTCCATCATTATTATACCAATACCTACCAGAGACCCACTGGCGTGCAGTTGGTGGTCAAATGGTCTAATATTATCATCCGACGCGTTTATAAACACCAATGCGAGTAGGTAGCTGTTTATTAATTCTCATGGATCCTAGGTGGAAACATCCTTTTACGGCTTTGATTGCGGGCCCAACGGGGAGTGGTAAACCGTCTTTGTCCAACGGTTCTTGACCCATCTACCAAGCATGGTAGACCCCCTGCCAGAGGAAATTATATGGTGCTATGGGGAATGGCAACCCATCTACGAAACTATGAAGGGTGTTCAGTTTAATGAAGGTCTGCCAGATGTGGAAAAATGGACAGGTGATAGACGTCGGTTAGTAGTCATAGATGATCTAATGTCTGAGACAGATGACAGAGTGACTAAATTATTTACTAAAGGCAGTCACCATCGCAACCTCAGTGTTATGTATATAGTACAGAACCTATTTGGTAAGAATAAAGAACAAAGAACTATCAGACTGAATTCGCACTACCTAGTGGTGTTTAAGAATCCTCGAGACGGGTCTCAGATTACCAATCTCGCCAAACAGATGTATCCAGGCCGTGTATCATATGTCCAAGAGAGTTTTAAAGACGCGACATCGGCTCCACACGGGTATTTGTTATTTGACCTGCGACAGGAAACACCGGATCAGCTCCGCTTACGATGTCATAAATTTCCCGACCAGCAGCAAGTCGTCTACGTCCCCAAATAACATGTCTAACCGACTTAAACGTAACGAGGGTATGTTACGTTTCTTGGGTCAGACCAACCCAGCCACTGTGAAGGCAGTAATGAAATCAGCTTCCCCGGATCTCGTCCAATCAATTTGCGAGTGCTGTCACAACGTTTTAAAAGGTAATGTTCCCCTGACGCCAGCTCAGAAGAAGCGTCTGCAACGACACAAAGACAGTCTGAGAGCACTCACTCATAAGAAATTATCGCTCAAGAAAAGGAAAGAGATTCTACAACAAGGTGGTTTCATAGGCGCCTTACTAGGCCCCATACTAAATGTGTTGAAAAGCGTGGTGGGATTTTAATGGCCAAGAAGATGATCTTGATCGATCCCCGATTGCTAGAAAAACCCTATGTACCACCCGACACACTAAATGATAGTCTACAGGATTTGGATCGTCAGATGCAACAAGTCCTGGAAACAGAAGATCTACCACCCCGTGACAAGGCCAGAGCGTATCAGCAAACACTACAGAGGTATCTGAATCGACTCGAACAGTACAGACACAAGCCTCTGGGACTAGTAGATATCAAGGAACAAAAACCTGAAGTCACCAGTGTACCGACACCAGTAGCCGAGACACCTCTTCAACCAGCATCTCTTCAACCTATTCAACCGGCTCAAGTAGTCGAACCCAAAACAGTCGAGACCACACCACCTTACAAACTCAGGCGAAGCAAGAAGAAGACTAGGATACCTACCCCCAATTGGCAAAAATGGCCGCCCAATTAAAAAAATATTACTATGACCCTAAGAAACCCGGAGCCTATGGTAGAGCAGCCGCCTTAAAAAGAAATACTAACCTGAAGAAAATAGATAAATGGTTACGTCATCAGGATACCTACACGTTACATAAACCGATCCGTCGTCGATTTCAGAGACGCCAGACCATAACCGGTGGTATAAATCAACAATTTCAAGCCGACTTGATAGATATGAGACTATTACAACGATACAACGATGGGATGTCGTACCTAGTGACTTGTATTGATGTGTTTAGTAAATATGCTTGGGCTATCCCGATCCAGAATAAAACGGGGAAAGCACTGGTGGTGGCTATGAGTAAAATCTTTGGTGATAGCCAACCGATACATTTTCAGAGCGATAAAGGTTCGGAATTCGTTAATCGGACCTTCTTAAAATTTCTGAAAGATCGAGGTGTGCACTTCTTTACCACCGAGAATGAAGATGTGAAGGCAGCGATTGTGGAAAGATTCAATCGAACCCTGAAAGAAAAAATGTGGCGTTATTTCACCAAGACCAATACACTCCGCTACGTCGACGTGATAGATAAATTGATCCAGAACTACAATGGTTCGTATCACAGAAGTATTCGCATGGCCCCTGTACAAGTCAACTATAGTAATCAAGAAGAGGTGTGGGATAACTTGTATAAGCCGACATACGTATCGAAAAAAGTGTATTTTACACCTGGGGATCGAGTCAGACTGGCTGAACCCAAACAACCTTTTAAAAAAGGGTATATGCCCTCGTGGACAGAAGAATTGTTTACCGTCAGTCGCATAAACCAGACCAGTCCAGTGACCTATGTGGTAAAAGACGTTCCGGGACAGGAACTACAGGGCTCGTTCTACAGAGAAGAAATACAACTAGTTGGAGTCAAGCAAGTGTATCGTATCGAAACAATCTTACAAGAAAGACCCAGGCGAGGTGGTGGGAAAGAGTATTTAGTGAAGTGGTTTGGTTATCCCCATTCATTCAATAGTTGGATAGCTGACACGCAACTAGCTAGTTATGGAGACTAGTGGTGTGACTGAAGACAGGGTGGAAACTATGGGGGTGCGCCCACAACTGACAGAGGTGGAAAGAACATCGATCTGGTCATTCTTTGGACAACGTGTACCGAGGCCAGAGATTGTATTTCTGTGTCAAATGGTAGTTATATATGCCGTAATTGCCGTGTCTTTGTTCAATCTGACTCAAGGCAGCGCAGACGCACCAGACGGCAAGTTGTGGGTAGCTCTAATGAGTAGTTGTTTGGGCTATATGCTACCTAATCCTAAATTAGAAAAACGATGAGTTTCTATATAATTTTACCGAGTAATTCTGGACCAAAGGTATTTCCCAACAACCAACCCGGTCACTTTTTTGTCAAGTTGCCGCAGACCATTGATGTAACGACCCAATACGAAGTGGCCCTGGTCGAGATTCAGTTCCCCAATTCGTATTTTAATGGTTTGCCTGGTGAAATTTGGTTCCAATACTTTCCACCTAAAGGTAGTGGTATGGAACCTATAACCCTTGAATGTCCACCGGGTCCGTTCAGCAGCCCTGAAACTTTCATCGAGGAGTTGAATAAGCTGTGTGTAGAAACCCAACTAGACGAGAAAGTAAACATCAAATTCGTGCTAGGTACACCTTGGAAAAAGGTCGGGATGAAAATATTTGAAAAAGGCGCCCAGGCAAAAGTTAGTGACAGATTGAAGAATATGTTGGGTTTTCCCAGCTCGACTCTATCAGACGATAATGTCTTATTATACGGTAATACAGAATTAGAGATGGATAACGAAGTTAAAAATATCTACGTCTATTCCGATCTCGTAGCCGCGAGACCAGTTGGAGACGTCATGGTTCCTTTACTAAGGACTGTTCCTATATTGGACCGACTGTCACCTTCAGTGTTTCGTCTTTATGATAAGCCACATTATGTACCATTAAGTCGATTCTCCTTCGACACGGTGGAAATACTTTTAACTGACGATACGGGTAAAACACTCTCATTCAACGATGGGACTTCAGTACTAACTTTACATTTTCGAATCAGGAAGCACTCAGACCTCGAATAGACTAATATGAGTTTCTACGTGACGCTGACGAGTAATGCTTCGTTACAAATATACCCCCAAAATAACGCCGGACATTTCTTTGTCAAACTACCACAAACTATTGAGCTCACCTCCCAGTACGAAGTTGGTTTGGTTGATATTCAGTTTCCCAACACCTCTTTTAATATTTTGAAAGATGAGGTGTGGATAAAGTACTTTCCACCTCCAGACCTAGACGAACCACCGATGACGATTACGCTGACGCCTGGTCTGTACAAATCAATAGAAAAATTCATTGGTGAATTGAATAGATTGCTTTTCGAAGCTGAGAGATTTATCAATGAACTGGAATGGGTGCGTCTCGATGATGCCTAACAAGAACATAACCGAATGATGTTCTCTTATAACGATATTTCTAATAAGGCTTGTTTCCAATTATATGAACAGGGGGTTGAAGTTAGACTTAGTGACAAGTTGGCAGAAATATTACAGTTTCCCTCGACACATGTCACCGAGACTGAACCCAGTCTGTCTGGTGTGGGTGAAGTGGATTTAGACCAGGGCACAAAAAATGTCTTCGTCTATTCCGATATTGTCACCTCGCGGGTGGTTGGTGGTGTGATGGTACCATTACTGAGGACACTACCTGTTCTAGACAGATCTACCACCTCGGTATTTAGGATGTATGACAAGCCACATTACGTACCCCTCAGTCGATTTTCATTTGACACGATTGAACTTCTTATAACCGACGAGCAGGGGAAACCTATCCCATTTACAGGTGGAACTTCAGTAGTGACGTTACATTTTCGAACAACCAAACGGTTTGATCTGGGCTAACCATGGTTAGGCACGTGCCAATCCAACGCAACCCCAAATTATACGAGGAGTATTTCTGCAATCAAGCTGGAAGTGGTCTCCCTGTTTTTGTAGGTGGTCGAAGTCAGCGAGGTCATGGAATTGGTAGTTTCTTTAGTGGTCTTGGTCGCACAATTCTTCCTTGGTTGAAGACTGGTGGCAAAGCCCTATTGAGAGAAGGACTGGGGACGGGTTTGCAAGTGGCTCAAGATGCCTTAGCTGGTAGAAATGTTGGTGAGTCCTTCAAAGAACACGCCAGAGATGTTGGTCAACGACTACTCCAAGGCGCAGCTCACCACATCAGCCAATCAGGTAGTGGTGTTAGGAAACGAAAACGAGCCGCCCCGCCAGGTCAGCCCAGTAAAAGAATAAAACCAACAGTCAGAAAGCCATCGAGTCATAAGACACATCACCACCAAGCGGGACATTCGGATATTTTCTCATAATGGCGTTAAGTCATCCCAAGTCATGTGAGTGTCTGCATTCTGGTCTGGATCTGTTTAGTGTACCTCCCACCCAGACAGCCGTAGAAGAGGGACAGTTTATGGAGATTCGTCCATTGGCCACTTTAGCTTATGGGGCACCCATCGAATTCACCATTTCTGGTGTCGGTTAAGATTACATTGATTTGTTTAATACTTTTCTGCACGTGAGAGCCAAAGTTACACTGCCCAATGGCGACGACCTACCAAACACAGCCGAAGTTGGTCCGATAAATTATTATTTGCATAGTTTGTTTTCTCAAGTGGACGTGTCCCTGAACGATACTCTTATTTCACCGAGTGAAAATTCGTATCCGTACCGGGCCTACTTGGAAGCTCTTCTGAATTATGGTGAAGAGGCCAAAAAGAGTCACCTGACGTCAGCTCTATACTATCAAGATACTCCTTTGCACATGGCAGACACAAAGGGTGATACCAATACAGGTCTAGCTAAAAGAAGATCTTTAGCCAGCTATAGTGTGCCTCTGGATATGATGGGGCGCCTACATTCCGACATTTTCAATCAGGACCGGTACATGTTGAATGGTGTCGATATTAAAATCAAACTAACCCCATCAAAATCCGTCTTTAATTTGATTGCCACGGATGTAAGTGGTGGGTACAAAAGTGTCATTACTTACGCCGCCCTCTTGGTGAGGAAAGCTAAGTTAAATCCAGCTATCTCTCTGGCCCATGAAAAAGCCTTATTGAGATCCAATGCCAAGTATCCTTTTAAAAGGGTCGTGGTAAAGACCTTTTCTATCCCTAAAGGTATGTTTTCCCACACACAAGATAACCTTTTCCTCAGCCAGACACCGACCCGGGTGGTGATCGGATTAGTCAATGCTTCCTGCTTCAATGGCGAGCTGAATACGAACCCCTTCATATTCAATCATTATCAGTTAAACTATTTGAGTCTGATGGTAGATGGGCGTAGTGTTACAGGCAAACCCTTAACCATGAATTATACCACAGGTCAGTACATGCGAGCTTTCCATAGTACCAACTTGGCCCTTGGTCTGACCGGTAAGGATGTCGGGAATGGTATAAATTATGAAAGTTATAGTCAAGGGAATTGTCTCTATAGTTTTGATCTGACTCCCAGTATATTAGATGGAGAACAGTTTGAAATGGCGAAATCTGGCCCATTGTCAGTAGAACTAAAGTTTGACGTTATAACGACTGTACCTCTACAAGTCATCGTATACGCCGAACTCGGTTCGGTCCTAGAAGTTTCCAAGACGAGACAAGTGCTAACAGATTACATAGCATAATGGATACCCAACAACTAAGACAATTACTCATGTCTGATCTGTTTGTTCGTCGCCTTCCACTAGTCAACGTATGCGCTAGAGATCATTTGCCTAGACACATTGATAGAACACAGCCAGCTGCTTTGATCGTCAATACTGACACCAGTGCTTACTCTGGTTCACATTGGATCGCCCTATATTTTAATGGTCTAGGTCAGTTTGAATATTTCGATTCGTTTGGCTTGCCACCATTACACGCCGACATTATCCATTTTATACAACGAAACTCGGACAGATCACCCGTGTACAATGCCCGTATGCTACAAGACATTAATAACACTACTTGTGGTCTGTATGCGTTGTATTTCTTATTAATGAAATGTCGTGGTTCGAGCATGTCACGTATCCTGCAACGCTTTGGACACAGACAACACGTGAACGATTGTCTCGTGTTTCGATTGGTTACTCCGTGGTTAAAAAAGACAAGTCCAGAACTGTTTAAAACTAGATAAATTCGTCGTTATAAAATGAGACGACCACTCGTCTTTTTGTTTCTACAACGATCAAGATGTCTACACCTAAGTGGTTATTCATGTCAAGACCTGATGATATGCCCAGACAACTAGACAACAGTTTGAAAGCGGTGACAGTTTCTCAAGACACAGGAACAATGACACTCCATCTATATCAATCTACCGACAGTCAAGACAAGCGTCTGAAAGACCAGACGTCTTTCTACAATAATCAAGTCCCTCTGCTCCCTTTGGATCGTAAACGAAGCCATTTTTAAATGTTGTATACCAATAAAAGCCATTTGAAAATGTTATTATTTGTTTCTCTATTTTATTATGTTTTTGTTTATGTATTTGTTTATAGGTGTTTGTACTTGAGTGGTTGTTTATTTGATTATGGGTGTGTACTTGTGTATAGTTGTGATGACAGTAGTAATCGTTGGCGATGGTTGTGTCTGTGCTGTCTCTGCACTTGTGTATATCTGTTGATAGTGATAGTAGTAATGGTATGGGTTGTCTGTGTATGGTTGTCTTTTTTTATTATGTTTTTGTTCGATTGTATAGTTTTTTCTTCTCTCTCTCTCTCTCTCTCTCTCTCTCTCTCTCTCTCTCTCTCTCTCTCTCTCTCTCTCTCTCCAAAAGTCACTTGAAGCAACCTATAACACCATGCTGCAAACATTGATAGCAGGGGGTTATTAGTACCATCGCGTGTTTTTGCCGCAGACGCCTCACATTCATACCACGGTTGTACGGCTACCACCACGTGTTTTTCTCATTAAGAAATTCCTGACCGTGGCTTGTTCTACCACGTTAGTTTGTGTGAGTTTGTGTATGTGAGTGTGTGCGCGATTGTATATCTGTCTATTTGATTCTGTGTATGGCTGCACTCGTGTCTGTTTCGTTGTGTGCGCGGTTGTATTTTAGACTCGTTATACTTGTGTGTCTGACTCTAAAATGGCCCTGATTGTCTGATTGATGTCTGTATGTGTACTTGTATGGTTGTCGTTGTGTTTGTGTTTATGTATTTGTTATAGACAAGGAGACTCGTGTAGACGCTGATATATCGCGTAGAGGAACCTTCAAGCACCTGGAACCGTATTGACACCGGGTGATCTGCGGGCCCGATCGACATCACCATTTACACCCCTTACCACCATATCCTTCTTTATAAGCTTTTCGGTGAAGAACCCACCCTTGCAGTTACTACCACCTATAACACCACCCCGGCGGCCTCTTTTATCCCTAAGACGGGAGAGTTCCTTCGTATTACACGACCCTGATTGTTTCATTATTGAACCCATTCCCCCGCTAGTAATAATTACCATCGATTAATTCATAGGTGATTTTACTATTCGTTTCCATTCACCTTCTATTATTAATAACCACAGGCACGACAGACCTCTACAGGACCACTCATCTATCTATAATAACCAGCTGATCCCCTTTAGGGGTCGTACTCCTTTTTTAATGTATGGGTCGTAAACCTTTTTTTTAAGTGTAGTTTGATGTTGTATACCAATAAAAACACTTTAAAATATTACTTTTTTGTTTTACTTTTGTCTCTGTGTTTTACTGTGTCAGACTCCTGCAACTCTCTCTTTTTGTTCAGTAACCAACTACACCTCCTTGTTCAGTAACCACCTCTTACTTCGTCGAGTATAACCACGACCCATCACACCCTTGTTTATACATTACTACCCATACTAATACATTCATATACGCCACCATCATATACCCACACTCATGAGTAGAAACCACGACCCATCACACCCTTGTTTATACATCACTACCCATACTAATATACGTAACCAAAATAACTTTCCCCTTCACACCCTTTCCAGAACCAACTACTTTTACCTTAATTACTTTCACACCCACCAGGCAGGCCGAAAAAAAACCGTTCCCACAAAAAAATTTTTTACCGAGTCGACATTTTCCCCAAAAATAACCCCATATTTCCTTCATAAACCCTTTCAGCCTAGCTGTCAGTCTGGAAATAGGGGTCTGGAAACCATAATATACTACTCCCAACCAACGGGACGAGTGTGTGCACATCAGGTGATCTAGATAAGTCTGACGGACTTGGATGTATGATGACGACAGAGCTCCGTGAAACCACCCAAGCATCATCATTATGTAACAGGTCTCCTACAGAACGTCGCTCCCATCACGCGCCGCCGGAAAGACTCTAGGTCCATTGCCAAGTCTGAGGTGAATGATGTGGTGTTTTACCCGTGGCTTCTACTTATCAGTGGCTTTATACTGTATCTTCAGCCTGAAGCAGCCTGTTAAATTGTCTGGGTGGGTAATCAAGTACCTTAGTCTGTGGTTTCTCTTGCTGACAGCACCTATCCGGATAGTTGTTCGGACCTCAGCGCTGTCTTTGTCACACGGCGGTGTCTTTCTCATCATCAACCGCGCGGAGATCAGCTGGGATTTTCTATTCCACTAGTTTTAAGATCATGGTGAAATTTATCGAATTCTACGAAACATTTCAGAGGACAACCAGTTAACATAGCATAAAAAACGTAAATAAATACAATAATAACACATTTAATAAGTGACGACGCCGGCACACAAACTGTGGTTCAAAGATGGAGAATGTAAGAAAGAAACACAAATGAAGCAGTAATATAGCACGAAAGCAATAGATAAAGAAACCAAATATACAGGATTGAAACGGGACATGAGACACCTCAGTAGTAAACAACACAGACCAAGCAATAGGGTGGCATGCTCTGTTTCTTCTCCCCCCCCCCACCCCACCTCTCCCCCTTTCCCTAACTGATTCGGGTGGGATCAGCCATTGATGCTGCATGAAATAAACTAGGAACTTTATATCTTTCTTTTTTTTTGATGTGTAGTTTGACCAAGAGAAATGATGCTGGATGGATTGAGACGGTGGCAGGGAGGAATGTCATCAGCAGAGTTGATCCAGAACACCAACGACCGAGATCTGTGCAGAGACATGAACGCCTACGCCACCTGGCAGGGCTCGTGATGACGGTGTAGTGTGTCCTCTTATACCTACTTAGTTCTCAGTCTTCTATACCAACAGTTCTCTTGTCTATGCCCTTTGCAGTCGCCCAGATTTCTCATTCTCCTAGCGAACATTTCTGTCTGCAGGACAATTTTGGGGACACGCTGTATCTGCAGGCTGTATGTAATAATCAATAGAACGAACTCCGGTCTAGAAAGATCTCAAAGATAGACTATACACCGTGCTATTGCTGAAAACAGTTCTGCTTGTCGTTGACAAGTATTCCATATGTAAATCTGTACACTGGTCGCATTTAAGCAGACATTGATCTTTCTACCACAGACAGCAAAGGTTGGTTACGTGTGCATGTGTTATTTATGCCGTTCTTGTCTCTGTCCCCGCCGATCATGATACGCTGAATCACATTCACCTGATTAACTTTAGTAATTTGCTTCAAGTAAATAACGCGAATGATTTGTGAACTGGTTGCCTATTAGGATTTCACAGCCGCCTTCATTGTGTGTACGGTCAGATCAGCACAGGCCGATGCCGACTGCCGTCCATAGGTGCTCCAACTTACTATATCATAAATCGATATCCGACAGCGGCTCGCGGTGCTTCTGTGGTGTCCATAGATGCCGGTACCTACTCTGTCGTGGTTCCCGTGGTGAAGTAACCAAACCGCCTGCCTCACATTGCGAAGGGGTTGCGTTTCTTTTCTGACTATTTATTCGATTCACAAATGAAATGTGTCATTGACCCCTGGAGGTCGTCGCTGGAGCTGCCGAATTCGTGCTCTGTGCGACGCTTTCGCCAGGACACTGCAGGAAGTAGGCCAAGCCATATGGGGCAGAACACGGTGCAGTGAAGTTGATGCTTTCGCTTTTAAGCCCGTTGACCTCAGAAAGTGAAATGCTTCGGTCAGATAACTAGGCTAGCAAAGAACAGTGTACTACAACAAGCATTAACGTACACACCAAATGGAACCAGAAGAAGAGGCCGACCACGTAAACGATGGACGGGGGAATAACAGAGTTCATGGAAATCTCGATATGTGAAGCCCATAAACGGGCACTCTCCACAGTTTATGCTTCACCTCGACACAGCAAGGTGCAAGTATAACAAAATGAGATGAGATGAGACGAGACAAGATGAGACCTGCCCGGTAATACATCACTATCGTACAGCGGCATACTGTGCCAGCTCGGTGTCCATGGGTAGATCGGAACCTTCTTCTTTCATCCGTCATGCCCCTTTGGGACATAGGTCCCCAATATACTCACTCCAAGCCATTCCCTCCAGCCCCGCCTATGAGCAGAATGTCGTTCCACAACACGACCCACAGAAAATACTCACGATCTGTCCCCGCCTCGTCAATGTTAAAATGCTCAAGGTGTTTTTATGCTCTGTATCCACCTTCTTGTTCCTCGACCCCTCCCTCCTCCTCCAGGAACCACGCCTTCCATTCCTGGTTTTTTTTTTTCTTTTCCTAAGCCACTTAGTAAGTAAGTGGCACCTTGCCGTCTTTAGAGACAACAGTTTGTGGACTGGAACTGGAGCTAGAATTCCATCGCACAATGCCTGGGCATGATATTAGGGAACATGTGTTGCCAATGCTGCATGATCCCTCTCTCGGTCTTGCCTTGTTTTCTCCAGAGGAAAGGATAATCATTACGTCTGGAACAATGTAGGCTGCAGATGCTGCACCATGACTTTCTAATATGATCAACGTATTTTACTTTCCGAGACACGCCGCTCTGAGTGAACACCATGATGTTTATGTGCCAGGTTTCTTCCGCGTTCAGGTCTTGTAGAAGTATCTTTTCCTCTTCTCATTCCACGGTGTTCTAAGAATTGTTCTAACCAATTATTCAACACAAGCAAGGAGACACTCGGTAAGCGTTTCTAGAACACAATCACAAGTGTCAACATATACGATGCGGTTAAAGCCTTCGTCAGCACACAAACAATAAACATACACGGATACAAACAACAACATGGCAAATATATAAAACAGTTACCCATCTGTGTCCTTGTTGTGGCCTGGGCGTCTCAACGGCGCGTGGTGTGTCTCAACGACGCGTGATGTGTCTCAACGACGCGTGGTGTGTTTCAACGATGCGTGATGTGTCTCAGCGCCGCGTGGTGTGTCTCGACGATGCGTGGTGTGTCTCAACAATGCCTGGTGTGTCTCAACGACGCATGGTGTGTCAACAATGCGTGGTGTGTCTGAAAGACGCGTTGTTTGTCTCAATGGCACGTGATGTGTCTCAACCACGCGTGGTGTGTCTCAACCACGCGTGATCTGGCTATGAATTGTTCTATTACAGTTAAGTTCACAGACCTCGCCTGTATTCTTTCGGGACTTTGAAAATGTCCATGTTTCACACATGCATGTTGTGACAGGGAAAGTGGACCTTCTCAAAATGTAATACTTGAATGTGTTTGCCCGTACTGTGCCATTTTTTGTACTGCTTCGCTTTTGTCAGTCTCCCTCCGATTTCCATTGAACAGTTCGTATTATTAATTAATTATTAATTATTAATTAAGGAACCGAAATATTCAGAGCCTATCTAGTTTCCTTAAATTAGCACCCGAGATTTGCCAGGGAATGTAAATCACGGACCACTTCACCCGTAGTACGGATATTGAATCAGCGACAATATGATGTCATTATATGTTCAATGACTTGTTGAACTTGGTAACAACTGGCAAGATCGAAGGGAAGAGACCAAGGGGACGACCGAGAAGTAAATACATGGATGGCTTGACCACGTGGCATGGTCGAGACAGGAACACGGAGCTGATCCACGACTCTGGTGATCGAGTGAGATGGCAAAACATGACCGCCCAGGCGTATTGGCATGGCACATGATGGATGGATGCATATGTCCATTATGCCAGACTGGTTGGTAAATGTTCTTATTATATTTCGCATTGTTGAAGATGGAGGTATCGCGTGTACAGTGCTATATAAATGGATAGCATTAAATTATGTTCAATGTTATAGACTTTCGGGGTTACCGTGTGGAAAAATATGGATTTGAGGTGACTTTTTAAATGGTTCTCATTGGCCAATCAGGTATTTGATGATGTCGTTTAGAATGACGGATTAAAATGTCTTGTGTGTCGAGCTTTTGGCGTGTTTCTATTGTCTAATTTGTCCTATAGTATCTCATTCTTTCTCTTTATTCTCTTCCCTCTTCTGTGCACACCTATTAATGATACTGAATTTGGGAACTAATGGTAGTGGCAGAGTGGATATAGTAGCAATAATAGTAGTTGTTGTAGTAGTAGTAGTAGTAGTAGTAGTAGTAGTAGTAGTAGTAGTAGTAGTAGTAGTAGTAGTAGTAGTAGTAGTAGTAGTAGTAGTAGTAGTAGTAGTAGTAGTAGTAGTAGTAGTAATTGTAGTGGTAGTATCTCTATGATACAGATAGACGCACGCACATGCACACATACATATACACACAAATATACTCACAAGACGTTGCAGGTAACAAATATAATCACCTCTCTATTTTCAGGTGTTTAAAGGCAACGAACAGAAATTATCAACAACAACAACAGCGCTATGAAACGTAAAGCATCTCAACCTGCCAGAGATGATCGTCCCGCGAAAATGGCCAAGGAATCCACGACTCAGTCAATTGAAGGCACCCTGAGTTCCATTTTACGCGTTGACTCGACGAAGAGGCCAAATCTGAAACCTGTCAAGCTGCCCTCCACGCACAAGAAACTAGTTGCTACCCGCCGCCAGTCTACGGTTAAAAAACTACCTACAGAAGCAGTAGGTTCTGAGCTGTCACTTCCCGCCCTTCAGAGGTCTGAGACCGTGAAAGTGCAGGAATCTCCTCTACCTCGCCTGAGATCCAGAAGCAGCCAAAAATCCTCAACTTTTACCAAAAAAGATACCGTGAAATTAGCTTTATCAAGTTCCACAACGTGAATTTCCCTTTCGAGAAATCAAAGCGATTTATGTTCGTAAAGTTTAAATGTTATCTAATAAATTATTATCTACGTCAGGGGTGGGCAAACTTTGTGTGCGTAGGGCCACATTGACAAATGTAAAGCTATTGGGGGGGGGGGGGCGCATATATATTATGTCACTTTGTTTACAGTGTGACGGGATGAGTCTAGATCACTATGCAAACCCCACCACTACTGCGTTAGTGGAATTACTATTTACATTCTGGATTCAGTAGGCAGCTAAATTACTAATAATGACGTCATATTGGCGACGCAGACATTTGCTGCACTAAAACTACACACTGTACTATTGGGGACAGCACATTTCCACGTCATCATCAAATGATGTCACAAGGGAAATCCCCTGTCTTCAACCCTTATTAATATCAAGTCTAATGACTGGGGATATAGGTCCGTCACTCCCTAGCAACGGGAATACGGCGATATGCTATTAGTACGGCTGCACCGGAAATTGTGACTAACAACTTCCGTCCGGTTCACAACGACCATAGCTGCTGTGCTAAGCAGACCTTATATGAAGTGAGCTGCCATATCCAATTGCATCCTTGGTAGATTATACCAAAACCTATCTTAAGTGCTGCACTAAGACTGGGGGTGAGTGTAGTAACATAATAATTATGATTATAGTAAGAAGTGTGTACACATTTATATTCTGATATTGGGAAAACCCAAAACTTTCCCGACCATGTATATTTATGAAACGTGGTAGTTGAAAGGGGAGACATTGAGAGAAAACATGTGAGGCCTAGATATATTTATAGATAAAAATATATATAGATATAATGTATGAACCTTACTGATTATTTTCATATGCATTTTGTGAATGTATTTACATGTATATTTTGTTGAAAATATGATAACATGATTTTGCCATGTGGGCAGAAGTAGAAGAGACATGTGGAACATGATTCTCACATGCCAGCAATATTACTAGGCGATATATATTCAAACATAAATTTGCTTACCCCTGATTCACCGTCATGCCGAACTACATGACACTGACGGTCATAAGTTCAAAGCAAATACCATGTGGTGAGGAATCAGAATTTGTGGAGTAAATAACTCAACAAGGGATAACTGAGACATCCTAAAGCCCAATGCCTGGAATATCTCAGCCCCCTTGCTTGCCTGCTGGCCTTCTTCTTATCTTTTAGCTCGTATATTCTGTGGGGTATACCTCACGACTTCGTGGCGACACTTGATTGCTTTATGCCTAATGATTGATGTGGGATTAGGTTGAATTATTGTTGGTCTTTCCTTAGCTATCTAGGGAACCATCCTGGCTGCCCAGGACTTCCTCACCATGGTGTTAAGGAATGCACCAGTAATTCTTACATATGAGTCACTTCAAGTGTTACAACCATGTACATTTTGTAATGCCTTTTTCAAACAAAGATTCGTCTACATGTTCTACTCCAATGGACCATGTGGTCTTAGAATGTGTCCACTTCTGGACCCTTTTTCACCTTGTATCACCATGTCATACAATGTATAGCCAAGCTAATAGGAGCTATTAGCCCTTTGCTTTTGATACAGAATAGCAGATAGGAACTATGTTTTATTCCTATTCTGCATCTGACACATACACAACAGACACACAACACCAACACTCAGACACATTGTTATTGTCAAGACACTAAGGAGTCTGCAACTGTTTGTTTGATTTAAGGAGCCTCGCTGCTGATACTGCTGACACCTAACTGGTCCGGTTACCGAAACTTACAGCCACAAACTAGTGGAGACGGAACCTGGAAACCGGAGGAGCATCGTACACCTGTCGAATGCCAGGGTCGACTCCAAGACATAATCCAAACGAAAGCCAGCACTATTCCTAAACGAGATCAGATTATCTCAGGTGACTCTGTGTCTACATGTGTTCTGAGTGTGTCACTGTCTGGATGGTGTGAATGATGATATGCGATCTAGCTAAGCATCAGAAAACTGTTTTATTTTTGTACCTGTAACATAATTGTAACTGTCATAGTTCACCACTTGAACGACAATTTTCATTATCTCTTTTACTATTAAAGAGTATTATTGTTTTATACTTTCACCAACGTACTCCACTCGTGATCATTTTGAACGCAAGGTTTGCGCGTGAGTGCGTGAAAGTATTTAAAACAGGGGGCTCCATCAATTGACGAAGGATCACCGACAGATAAACTAGACATTCGTGTTAGGTCTTCCTACATACACGAGTGTTCTTCACCTTCTGCCTTTGTCTACCAAGTGAATCCCAGTCTCTCCTATCGGGACCATCCCTTTAGACATTCTGATACCGAGCCATACTTTCTAGAGACTGTCGGCACACTCTTGGATACGGATTTCTGTCTATTTCCATAGAAACACCCTAACGGTCGGTGACAACTGTGGTCTCGGTCCGGGATCTACCCACCTAATTAGAAATATTTCTAATAAATTGTGTTACTTGGTACAAAAAAAAATTTTTTTCTCATCTCAGTAAAGGGTAGAGTAGTTTAGGAAACTCTGTAATTAGTTGTTTCCATTCGATTGAGAGAGTGAAAGTGTGTTTTGTATCATTGTTTGTACTAACCATTTTTGTGTATGTACTAATAAGATTTGTAAATTATTGCAATTGTATTAGTATAACTTGAATTGGGAAGTAGTATAATATTGATATAGAAATTGTAGTCCACTGATCACTCACCCTCTCAGTCAAAACTCAGTCATGAGTTCATCAGTAGATTTGCATGCAGCAGCGGTAGCTATGGGGTTATCGGGGCCCGAAGCAGCCAAATATGTCCATGATATGGAGAGGGAGGTAAGGAAAGAAGACAGGGAAGATAAAATACGTAGGCATGAACTCGAGCTTAAGAAACTGGAAGCAGCAACAGAACTTAAGAAAATCGAGGCTGAGAAAGAACTTAGGCAGTTACAGGAAAACGATAAAATCCGACAGCATGAGTTTAGGATGAAAGAGCTAGAAAACCAAGCTCTATCATCAACCTGTTCTAACGCCAGCTCTCCGGCACCCAGCATTGAAACCCAGCTACATTCGACTTCTCATGTGGGTCCTATGAGTTTTCCTTTGATGCCGTTCGAGGAAAATCAGGAACAATTGGATAGTTACCTTCAGAAATTCGAGAAATTAGCTGAGTCATTTGGGTTGGCTAGGGAACACTGGAACTTGAAGCTTTCTCAGGCACTGAGGGGACAAGCGTATGTGGTCTTTCAGGGACTACCTCCAGGCCATGAAAATTCTTATGAAAGTTTGAAATCGGCTTTATTGAAGAGATATGAGTTAATCTCAGCTGCTTATCAGCGGAAATTCCGAGCCGCAAGACATCTGAAGGGTGAGTCATTCTCACAATTGTCCGCTCGTCTGCAGAGTTATCTCTGTAAATGGGAGACATTGGGAGAGTATGAACACTCCTATGCGGGCTTGCGGGAGATGGTTTTGTGTGAGCAGCTGAGGAACTGTATGTCGAAGCCGATGGAAACTTTCATCGTTGAACAAGGGGCACAAACACTGGAGGAAATGATAGTCTTGGCTGAAAGATATCTGACTGCCCATGGGGACTCAGTCCCAACGCAACCTCCCCAACCTCAACAGAACCCACCTCCAACCAATCAGGGACAAACCCTTAGCAATATACCAGCAGACCATAGGCAACCTCAGCAGCAGCATAATAAAACACAAACCACATCTGGGGCTAGAAAACCATTCTGCACGAATTGTCATAATAATTCCCACAGTACGGCAGACTGCAAGCGCAGAGCAAAACCCCAGATTGCGGCTTGCTTCTCGATAGGGAAGAAAACCACTACACTACCACCGCCTCCCGAAATGAGAGGACATCGAGTGGTAGAGAAGATCAATGTCAATGGACAGGTGGTCGAGTGTCTGCATGGCCTTTCCTTAGCTATCTAGGGAACCATCCTGGCTGCCCAGGACTTCCTCACCATGGTGTTAAGGAATGCACCAGTAATTCTTACATATGAGTCACTTCAAGTGTTACAACCATGTACATTTTGTAATGCCTTTTTCAAACAAAGATTTGTCTACATGTTCTACTCCAATGGACCATGTGGTCTTAGAATGTGTCCACTTCTGGACCCTTTTTCACCTTGTATCACCATGTCATACCAAGCTAATAGGAGCTATTGGCCCTTTGCTTTTGATACAGAATAGCAGATAGGAACTATGTTTTATTCCTATTCTGCATCTGACACATACACAACAGACACACAACACCAACACTCAGACACATTGTTATTGTCAAGACACTAAGGAGTCTGCAACTGTTTGTTTGATTTAAGGAGCCTCGCTGCTGATACTGCTGACACCTAACTGGTCCGGTTACCGAAACTTACAGCCACAAACTAGTGGAGACGGAACCTGGAATCCGGAGGAGCATCGTACACCTGTCGAATGCCAGGGTCGACTCCAAGACATAATCCAAACGAAAGCCAGCACTATTCCTAAACGAGATCAGATTATCTCAGGTGACTGTGTCTACATGTGTTCTGGGTGTGTCACTGTCTGGATGGTGTGAATGATGATATGCGATCTAGCTAAGCATCAGAAAACTGTTTTATTTTTGTACCTGTAACATAATTGTAACTGTCATAGTTCACCACTTGAACGACAATTTTCATTATCTCTTTTACTATTAAAGAGTATTATTGTTTTATACTTTCACCAACGTACTCCACTCGTGATCATTTTGAACGCAAGGTGTGCGCGTGAGTGCGTGAAAGTATTTAAAACAGGGGGCTCCATCAATTGACGAAGGATCACCGACAGATAAACTAGACAATCGTGTTAGGTCTTCCTACATACACGAGTGTTCTTCACCTTCTGCCTTTGTCTACCAAGTGAATCCCAATCGCTCCTATCGGGACCATCCCTTTAGACATTCTGATACCGAGCCATACTTTCTAGAGACTGTCGGCAAACTCTTGGATAGGGATTTCTGTCTATTTCCATAGAAACACCCTAACGGTTGGTGACATACAGCAATAAGTAAGTATGAATTATTTATAGATTATTAAACAGTGTAAATAATTAATTATTGCAATAATAAAAACAAATAGAAAATTAGAAAGAAATTTTATCAAAAATGTTAAAACAATCATAACCGTACATGAAATTATGTAAAATTCAACAAATAACTTAAAAACGAAGTAAACATTTTTATTTCTAAATACCATCGAGGGCCGCATAATATCAGTTGCCGGGCCGCATGCAGCCAGCGTGCCGTAGTTTGCCCACACCTGATCTACGTGATCGTTTGTTTCCACGATCAAACAACGTAGTGCGCAATTCTTCTTTTGGCTCTCTCTCTCTCTCTCTCTCTCTCTCTCTCTCTTTCTCTCTCTCTCTCTCTCTCTCAAGATTGTGGGAGAAGCATTTGGTTTAACTTCGCTGCTTTATCTGGTATGGTCACGTGAGACAAATCTGTCATACCCATAGGGATCATGATCAGGGATCTAAGGGATCAAACGCACTGGGCTAACAATTTATGGCTTTGGAAAGATTGTATAGACTGATGTGACAATGTAAACATTGTTTAACTTTTAAGTTCCAGAAGATTCCCCGTGTACTTTGAAAAATTACGAGTTCATGACTTTCAATGAGGCAATATACACAGTAAAAGTATAAGTGGGGTAGCCAGATATGTTTAATATCCACTGGCCAAACGTAAAAAGTAAGAGAACACATTATTACATGATGAATGGGATTAAAGAGATGAGTTCATCAACATGTGTTGTTCGGATGTGAAATAGTTACTTGCTGAGTGAAAACTGATTTACAATATGGTGGGAGTTTGAACGCGCTATATTACATAATTCTGTACACGTTTTTATTTTCAAATTCTGCAAGTGTTCAAAATCAAATGATCTTTATTTAATAAAAGTGATTGTTTAATAAATGCACGTGGTTCTTTAGTAGATTGTTTCAAATTTGTGGATCAAAATAAACTGTATTATTGCACAATTGTAGTATGTTGCCATAATCCTAGCGATTATTATTGCTGTTACTGTTACTAAATGAATATTCTTTAAACTAAGAATCGCGTCTAAGTCTCTAAGTCGCGTCTAGCGGCGGGTTCTGCTCTCCAACCATCAATATTTGGCAGTCCCTGGAACTGTCCCCACCGATATCGTTGTCAATGACTCCATGGTTTATCTTATCCGATCAGGTATATTTAGCTGTATATATATTTAGATATATATTTTTATATGGATGTGAAGCGTGGACAATGAGCAGTCAGGCTGAAAAACATCTGATGGCTGTAGAGATGTGGTTTCTGAGAAAAATGCAAAGAATACCATGGACAGCCAGAAAGACCAATGAACAAGTCCTTCAAGAAACAAATGAAGATCGTAAATTGATTAGAGAAATTAGACGTAGACAGTCAAAATTTTTTGGGCATGTTATGAGAAGAAATGGATTAGAGAATTTGGTGACAACTGGTAAGATCGAGGGGAACAGATCAAGGGGAAGACCTAGAAGCAAGTACCTGGATGGCTTAGCCTTGTGGCATGGTCGAGACAGAAACACGGAGCTGATCCACGACTCTGGTGATCGAGTGAGATGGCAGAACATGACCGCCCACGCTTACCGGCATGGCACATGATGGATGGATGGATATTTAGCTCCTGCGAAAAGAAGAGACATACTAAACACAGACACAATGTACGTACCTTATAAAGAACTCCATCATACACAGGTAGAAACAAAGTGTGGCACCCAACATCAGAAACAATCAATAAGTATATAATATTGAAATAATACAATAAAAAATAAATAGTAAGTTTTATAGGACACAAAGGACGACCGACGTTTCGATTCTAAGAATCTTTGTCATGGACAGGACAAGACAAATAGATAAAATATGGAAAAAATACACAAAATAAAATAAACACAACTACTTAGTTCCTATGAGGGAACAGAAATGGTTTAATTTTTTCCCCCTTTAAAAAAAAAATGTTTGTATCCTTGTTCCTCTTCTCATCTTCTTCCTTCTTTCTCTTCATCTTCCTACCTTTTTTCTTGTTCTTCCTCCTCGTGTGTCTATGTGGTAAAGTGTGTTGAACAGTCTGTCTACTCCCAGGCTGTTAGTTCTGTGGCATATTGCGTGGTTCATTAACCTCGTGTACTGTTCAGCTTTGTTGCTCTGTCCACTATTGATTCCAGTTCTGTTGTATTCTCCTTGTGACTAATGTTGGTCGACCTCAGGCTCCTTCCTAGATGACTGTGCGAATGTGTGTGTTGTATATATTTTAGCTAGAAGGATATATCTCATCGCAGGTACATTGGCGCTTGTCGATCATAGGTGGCTATTGGAGCACTTGCCTTCATCCACTGGCTGATTATGAAAGATTCCATGAGGACGGGGCTGGTTGCTCGTAGACATCTCTCCCAGGTCCGCGTGAAGTGCGGGCTCCTGGAGCTGATCTCATACTGGGACACTTCTCTCCCAGGTCCGCGTGAAGAGCGGGCTCCTGGAGCTGATGTTCTACTGGGACACGTCTCTCCCAGGTCCGCGTGAAGAGCGGGCTCCTGGAGCTGATCTCATACTGGGACACTTCTCTCCCAGGTCCGCGCTATAACTTGTTAGCCTGGTGGGGGGTGCCAATCAATCAGTGGACAACGGTGTCCGCCAAGGAGAGAACGATCACCGCCTTCATCAAGCTGTAGTTCATGGCCGGGGGCCGGGGGCCGGGGGCTTGGGGGCCGGGGGCTTAATGGGCGGGGGGCTTAGTGGGCGGGGGGCTTAGTGGGCAGGGGGGGGGTTTAGTGGGCGGGGGGCTTAGTGGGATGGGGGCTTAGGGGGCTTAGTACTAGTAGTAGTAGTAGTAGTAGTAGAGTCTTAACAACATGGATTATCTTCTTCATGATCGCGGTATCCTTCTCTCGTTTTATTGACATCAATCAGCAATCTTCCTGAATGCACCAGAGTTCGCTATGTGTCTTGTCTTTCTGTGCGTGAGACTGATCACTTGTGGGTTTGTCCGGAGGACTCTCTCTCTCTCTCTCTCTCTCTCTCTCTCTCTCTCTCTCTCTCTCTCTCTCTCTCCCTCTGTTGTACAGAACTGAAAGACAGCATCAAAACGTCTACAGCACATGGTCTTGGAGAGACTGATCACTTGAGGTATTGTCCGGAGGGCTATGGTTCTTAGACACCCAGGGACTCGCTGAACAGAACCCCAAAGATGTCAGGGGGGGGGGTGACAATTACAACACAAGAAGGCCAGCAACACGTGGGTTCTGACGGGTTTCACATGGAGACTGAGCACTTGTAGACAGGGAGGAGGAGGAGAAGACGAAGCAGGAGGAGGAGAAGTAGCAGAGGAAGGTGAAGAGATCAGGCACCTTTGAACTGATCAACTGAATATTTTTTACTTGTTTTTTTTTTTTCCAAAGGCCTTTTTAAGGGCCACCTCAATATTCAACCTTTGTTGGTTTTTATACAAGTTCAAGTTTTATTATATGTCGGTAAAATGTAAACAATTGTATGTCAAACTGTAAAGTCAAATTGTCCATATTTCATTTCCAAACATAAATAGTCCATAGCCATACAAATTACCTTACATTTAACATATTAAACAGAATCAGTTCTTAGTTAATATCTAACTAAATAAAGATCGTTAAAATTATCTTAACTAAAAAGCAAATGAAAACATACAGAAATGATCTGTCTGTAAGCTACTTTCAGGTTTCCTTTACCCCAACCCCGCCCACTCCAAATACATTCATTGTGTCTGTGATGAAGTTACTAACACATATAGCTAACTTCTGTCTGTTTTCTCTCTCTCTCTCTCTCTCTCTCTCTCTCTCTCTCACTCTCTCTCTCTCGCTGTCTCTCTTTCTCTCTATCTCTATCTCGCTGTCTCTCTCTCTCTCTCTCTCTCTCTCTCTCTTGCTGTCTCTCTCTCTCTCGCTGTCTCTCTTTCTCTCTCTCTCTCTCTCGCTGTCTCTCTCTCTCGCTGTCTCTCTCTCTTGCTGTCTCTCTTTCTCTCTCTCTCTCTCTCGCTGTCTCTCTTTCTCTCTATCTCTGTCTCTCTTTCTCTCTCTCTCGCTGTCTCTCTCTCTCTCTGTAAGCTACTTTCGGGTTTCCTTTACCCCAACCCCGCCCACTCCAAATACATTCATTGTGTCTGTGATGAAGTTACTATCACATGTAGCTAACTTCTGTCTGTTCTCTCTCTCTCTCTCTCTCTTTCTCTCTCTCTCTCTTTTGCTGTCTCTCTCTCTCTCGCTGTCTCTCTCTCTCTTGCTGTCTCTCTCTCTCTCGCTGTCTCTCTTTCTCTCTCTCTCTATCTCTGTCTCTCTTTCTCTCTCTCTCTCGCTGTCTCTCTCTCGCTGTCTCTCTCTCTTGCAGTCTCTCTTTCTCTCTCTCTCTCGCTGTCTCTCTTTCTCTCTCTATATATATCTGTCTCTCTTTCTCTCTCTCTCTCTCGCTGTCTGTCTCTCTCTTGCAGTCTCTCTTTCTCTCTCTCTCTCTCTCTCTCTCTCTATCTCTGTCTCTCTTTCTCTCTCTCTCTCTCTCTCTCGCTGTCTCTCTCTCTCTCTCTCGCTGTCTCTCTCTCTCTCTCTCGCTGTCTGTCTCTCTCTCTCTCTCTCTCGCTCTCTCTCTCTCTCTATCTCTGTCTCTCTTTCTCTCTCTCTCTCGCTGTCTGTCTCTCTCTCGCTGTCTCTCTCTCTCTCTCTCTCTCTCTCTCTCTCTCTCTCTCTCTGTAAGCTACTTTCGGGTTTCCTTTACCCAACCCCGCCCATTCCAAATACAGTCATTGTGTCTGTGATGAAGTTACTATCACATGTAGCTAACTTCTGTCTGTTCTCTCTCTCTCTCTCTCTCTCTCTCTCTCTCTCTCTCTCTCTCTCTTGCTGTCTCTCTTTCTCTCTCTCTCTCTCGCTGTCTCTCTTTCTCTCTCTCTCTTGCTGTCTCTCTTTCTCTCTCTCTCTCGCTGTCTCTCTCTCGCTGTCTCTCTCTCTCTCTTGCTGTCTCTCTTTCTCTCTCTCGCTGTCTCTCTCTCTCTCTCGCTGTCTCTCTCTCTCTTGCTGTCTCTCTTTCTCTCTCTCGCTGTCTCTCTTTCTCTCGCTGTCTCTCCTTCTCTCTCTCTCTATCTCTGTCTCTCTTTCTCTCTCTCTCGCTGTCTGTCTCTCTCTCGCTGTCTCTCTCTCCCCCTGCCTCTCTCTCTCTCGCTGTCTGTCTCTCTCTCGCTGTCTCTCTCTCTATCTCTCTCTCGCTGTCTCTCTCTCTATCTCTCTCTCGCTGTCTCTCTCTCTATCTCTCTCTCTATCTCTCTCTCTCGCTGTCTCTCTCTATATATATATATATCTCTGTCTCTCTCTCTCTCTCTCTCTCGCTGTCTCTCTCTCTATCTCTCTCGCTGTCTCTCTCTCTCTCGCTGTCTCTCTCTCTATCTCTCTCTATCTCTCTATCTCTCGCTGTCTCTCTCTCTCTATCAATCTATCTCTCTCTATCTCTCTCTATGTCTCGCTGTCTCTCTCTCTATCAATCTCTCTCTCGCTGTTGTTGTTGTTGTTGTTATTCTCTCTCTCTCTCTCTCTCTCTCTCGCTGTCTCTCTCTCTCTCTCTCTCGCTGTCTCTCTCTCTATCAATCTCTCTCTCGCTGTTGTTGTTGTTGTTGCTGCTGCTGCTGTTGTTGTTGTTGTTGTTGTTGTTGTTCTCTCTCTCGCTGTCTCTCTCTCTCTATCTCTCTCTCGCTGTCTCTCTCTCTATCTCTCTCTCTATCTCTCTCTCGCTGTCTCTCTCTCGCTGTCTCTCTCTCTCTCTATCTCTCGCTGTCTCTCTCTCTCGCTGTTGTTGTTCTTGTTATTCTCTCTCTCTCTCCCTCTCTCTCGCTGTTGTTGTTGTTGTTGTTGTTGTTGTTGTTGTTGTTGTTGTTGTTGTTGTTGTTGTTGTTGTTGTTGTTGTTGTTGTTCTCTCTCTCTCTCGTGCGCGCTCAAGTAAACGCCATATATATACCTGTTTACATTTTGTAAAATGGGTTGCCTTTTGCGATGTTTCATTTATGAAAGATTCTGTAGGTGTACCAATTTTCAGAAGCCAAAAATGAATGAGAATATGTGGAGTATGAAAGATTCAGCGGTACCATTAAACTGGCTTAAATAAAACTCAATGTGAATAAGAATACTTGAAGAATGAAAGAATTTCTGTTGAAAGATTTGGTACGCATGAGAGCAAATGATTGCTCACCTCAGCGCATCTGCGGGCTCATCTATGAGGAAACCCGAGGTGTCCTCAAGGTGTTCCTAGAAAACGTCATCCGCGACGCTGTCACCTACACCGAGCACGAAAAGAGGAAGACCGTCACCGCAATGGACGTCGTCTACGCCCTCAAGCGCCAGGGTCGCACACTGTACGGCTTCGGAGGTTAGAGGATCCAGTCTCGGCCACACAAAACCCGGCCCTTTTAGGGTACCCCGCCAGACCCCAATTTGGCACCCCTCTTGTTGACATTGCCACGAGTTCACAGGGAGACTCCAGTGTACACTTTTTACCAGTTGAGAACACTTGTCTTCCCTCACGGGCTAGATTGCTCTGTACACTTTTATTAGAATGTGCATTGCTTTATACATTTTTTCTAGGTTCGTTCGTTCTATCGATATGTCTTGTCTGTCTTTTTGTGTCTGCTTCTCTATCTATGTATCTATATATCTTATTATGTATGCATCCATGTATCTATAATTATCTACCTGTCCATCCATTCACATCCATTCGCCCGCTACGAGACTCTGCGTGATAAACGGGATTACAGAGAAAGTGTTGTAACCCCTCGGCCAGAGAGACCGGCGGCTTAGATATTAACATCCAAAAAACGAAATCTATCATAATTAGCAGTGAAAAGGACAGGTCATCAATGAACATCACAGTAAATGGGCAGATACAAGAACAAGTAACAAGTTTCTCCTATCTTGGACATATAATAACAGATGGTGGCAGAAGTGAAATAGAAATAAACAAGAGAATAGGAATGGACAAAAATGTTTTCAATGACACGAAATTAGCATTAACATCTAGAGATAATAATGCATTAAAAATGAGAATTGTCAAATGCTGCGTATATTCAACGCTACTGCATGGAGCGGAAGCCTGGACATTGAACAAGCAACTAGAAAGTCGCATAGAAGCCCTGGAGATGTGGATATACAGACCAATAGGTCATATTTCATGGAAACAAAACCAATCAAATGCAGAGGTTCTAGAAAAACTGAGAATGAAAAGAGAGTTGATGAAAGGAATAAAGAGAAGGCAAGTGAAATATTTCAGCCACGTTAAAAGACATGATACTCTTATAAAAAAACCATACTGAAAGGCAAGGTTGAGGGCAAGCGAGCAAGAGGTAGACAACGATACAGGTGGGAAGATAA
>OY992887.1:107525732-107545628 GCA_963921405.1 Cepaea hortensis
GTATTAGTAGTAGTAGTAGTAGTAGTATTTTAGTAGTAGTAGTAGTAGTAGTAGTAGTAGTAGTAGTAGTAGTAGTAGTAGTAGTAGTAGTAGTAGTAGTAGTAGTAGTAGTAGTAGTAGCAGCAGCAGCAGCAGCAGTAGTAGTAGTAGTTGTTGTTGTAGTAGTAGTAGTAGTAGCAGCAGTAGTAGTAGTAGTAGTAGTAGTAGTAGTAGTAGTAGTAGTAGTAGTAGTAGTAGTAATAGTAGTAGTATATGAGTAGTAGTAGTGGTAGTATTGAAGTAGTAGTAGTAGTAATATTGGAGTAGTAGTAGTATTGGAGTAGTAGTAGTAGTAGTAGTAGTAGTAGTAGTAGTAGTAGTAGTAGTAGTAGTAGTAGTAGCAGCAGCAGCAGCAGTAGTAGTAGTAGTAGTAGTAGTAGTAGTAGTAGTAGTAGTAGTAGTAGTAGTAGTAGTAGTAGTAGTAGTAGTAGTAGTAGTAGTAGTAGTAGTATTGTAGTCGTAGTATTGTAGTAGTTGTAGTAGTAGTAGTAGTAGTAGTAGTAGTAGTAGTAGTAGTATTAGTATTGTAGTAGTAGTAGTAGTAGTAGTAGTAGTAGTAGTAGTAGTAGTAGTAGTAGTAGTAGTAGTAGTAGTAGTAGTAGTAGTAGTAGTAATAATGGTGGTTGTAGTAGTAGTAATAGTAGTAGTGGTGGTAGTAGTATTGTAATAGTAGTAGCATTGTAGTAGTAGTAGTAGTAGTAGTAGTAGTAGTAGTAGTAGTAGTAGTAGTAGTAGTAGTAGTAGTAGTAGTAGTAGTAGTAGTAGTAGTAGTAGTAGTAGTAGTAGTAGTAGTAGTAGTAGTAGTAGTAGTAGTAGTAGTAGTAGTAGTAGTAGTAGTAGTAGTAGTAGTGGTAGTAGTATTGTAGTAGTAGTAGACACAGGCCTCTGGGACTTGTAGATATCAAGGAACATAAACCTGACGTCACCAGTGTACCGACACCAGTAGCCGAGACACCTCTTCAACCAACACCTCTTCAACCAACACCTATTCAACCGGCTCAAGTACTCGAACCCAAAACAGTCGAGACCACACCCCATTACAAACTCAGGCGAAGCAAGAAGAAGACTAGGATACCTACCCCCAAGTGGCAAAAATGGCCGCCCAATTAAGAAAGTATTACTATGACCCTAAGAAACCTGGAGCCTATGTTGGAGCAGCCGCCTTAAAAAGAAATACTAACCTGAAGAAAATAGATAAATGGTTACGTCATCAGGATACCTACACGTTACATAAACCGATCCGTCGCCGATTTCAGAGACGCCAGACCATAACCGGTGGTATAAATCACCAATTTCAAGCCGACTTGATAGATATGAGACTATTACAACGATACAACGATGGGATGTCGTACCTAGTGACTTGTATCGATGTGTTTAGTAAATATGCTTGGGCTATTCCGATCCAGAAGAAAACAGGGAAAGCGCTGGTGGTGGCTAAGAGTAAAATCTTTGGTGATAGGCAACCGATACATTTTCAGAGCGATAAAGGTTCGGAATTCGTTAATCGGACCTTCTTAAAATTTCTGAAAGATCGAGGTGTGCACTTCTTTACCACCGGGAATGAAGATGTGAAGGCAGCGATAGTGGAAAGATTCAATCGAACCCTGAAAGAAAAAATGTGGCGTTATTTCACCAAGACCAATACACTGCGCTACGTCAACGTGATAGATAAATTGATCCAGAACTACAATGGTTCGTATCACAGAAGTATTCGCATGGCCCCTGTACAAGTCAAGTATAGTAATCAAGAAGAGGTGTGGGATAACTTGTATAAGCCGACATACGTATCGAAAAAAGTGTATTTTACTCCTGGGGATCGAGTCAGACTGGCTGAACCCAAACAACCTTTGAAAAAAGGGTATATGCCCTCGTGGACAGAAGAATTGTTTACCGTCAGTCGCATAAACCAGACCAGTCCAGTGACCTATGTGGTAAAAGATTATTCGGGAGAGGAACTACAGGGCTCGTTCTACAGAGAAGAAATACAACTAGTTGGAGACAAGCAAGTGTATCGTATCGAAACAATCTTACAAGAAAGACCCAGGCGAGGTGTGGGAAAGAGTATTTAGTGAAGTGGTTTGTTTATCCCCATTCATTCAATAGTTGGATAGCTGACACGCAACTAGCTAGTTATGGAGACTAGTGGTGTGACTGAAGACAGGGTGGAAACTATGGGAGTGCGCCCACAACCCACAGAGGGGTAAAGAACATCGATCTGGTCATTCTTTGGACAACGTGTACCGAGGCCAGAGATTGTATTTCTGTGTCAAATGGTAGTTATATATGCCGTAATTGCCGTGTCTTTGTTCAATCTGACTCAAGGCTGCGCAGACGCACCAGACGGCAAGTTGTGGGTAGCTCTAATGAGTAGTTGTTTGGGGTATATGCTACCTAATCCTAAATTAGAAAAACGATGAGTTTCTATATAACTTTACCGAGTAATTCTGGACCAAAGGTATTTCCCAACAACCAACCCGGTCACTTTTTTGTCAAGTTGCCGCAGACCATTGATGTAACGACCCAATACGAAGTGGCCCTGGTCGAGATTCAGTTCCCCAATTCGTATTTTAATGGTTTGCCTGGTGAAATTTGGTTCCAATACTTTCCACCTAAAGGTAGTGGTATGGAACCTATAACCCTTGTATGTCCACCGGGTCCGTTCAGCAGCCCTGAAACTTTCATCGAGGAATTGAATAAGTTGTGTGTAGAAACCCAACTAGACGAGAAAGTAAACATCAAATTCATGCTAGGTACACCTTGGAAAAAAGTCGGGCTGAAAATATTTGAAAAAGGCGCCCAGGCAAAAGTTAGTGACAGATTGAAGAATATGTTGGGTTTTCCCAGCTCGACTCTATCAGACGATAATGTCTTATTATACGGTAATACAGAATTAGAGATGGATAACGAAGTTAAAAATATCTACGTCTATTCCGATCTCGTAGCCACGAGACCAGTTGGAGACGTCATGGTTCCTTTACTAAGGACTGTTCCTATATTGGACCGACTGTCACCTTCAGTGTTTCGTCTTTATGATAAGCCACATTATGTACCATTAAGTCGATTCTCCTTCGACACGGTGGAAATACTTTTAACTGACGATACGGGTAAAACACTCTCATTCAACGATGGGACTTCAGTACTAACTTTACATTTTCGAATCAGGAAGCACTCAGACCTCGAATAGACTAATATGAGTTTCTACGTGACGCTGACGAGTAATGCATCATTACAAATATACCCCCAAAATAACGCCGGACATTTCTTTGTCTAACTACCACAAACTATTGAGCTCACCTCTCAGTACGAAGTTGGTTTGGTTGATATTCAGTTTCCCAACACCTATTTTAATATTTTGAAAGATGAGGTGTGGATAAAGTACTTTCCACCTCCAGAGCTAGATGAACCACCGATGACGATTACGCTGATGCCTGGTCTGTACAAATCAATAGAAAAATTCATTGGTGAATTGAATAGATTGCTTTTCGAAGCTGAGAGATTTATCAATGAACTGCAATGGCTGCGTCTCGATGATGCCTTACAAGAACATAACCGAATGATGTTCTCTTATAACGATATTTCGAATAAGGCTCGTTTCCAGTTATATGAACAGGGGGTTGAAGTTAGACTTAGTGACAAGTTGGCAGAAATATTACAGTTTCCCTCGACACATGTCACCGAGACTGAACCTAGTCTGTCTGGTGTGGGTGAAGTAGATTTAGACCAGGGCACAAAAAATGTCTTCGTCTATTCCGATATTGTCACCTCGCGGGTGGTTGGTGATGTGATGGTACCATTACTGAGGACACTACCTGTGCTAGACAGATCTACCACCTCGGTATTTAGGATGTATGACAAGCCACATTACGTACCCCTCAGTCGATTTTCATTTGACACGATTGAACTTCTTATAACCGACGAGCAGGGGAAACCTATCCCATTTACAGGTGGAACTTCAGTAGTGACGTTACATTTTCGAACAACCAAACGGTTTGATCTGGGCTAACCATGGTTAGGCACGTGCCAATCCAACGCAACCCCAAACTATACGAGGACTATTTCTGCAATCAAGCTGGAAGTGGTCTCCCTGTTTTTGTAGGTGGTCGAAGTCAGCGAGGTCATGGAATTGGTAGTTTCTTTAGTGGTCTTGGTCGCACAATTGTTCCTTGGTTGAAGACTGGTGGCAAAGCCCTATTGAGAGAAGGACTGGGGACGGGTCTGCAAGTGGCTCAAGATGCCTTAGCTGGTAGAAATGTTGGTGAGTCCTTCAAAGAACACGCCAGAGATGCTGGTCAACGACTACTCCAAGGCGCAGCTCAACACATCAGCCAATCAGGTAGTGGTGTTAGGAAACGAAAACGAGCCGCCCCGCCAGGTCAGTCCAGTAAAAGAATAAAACCAACAGTCAGAAAGTCGTCGAGTCATAAGACTCATCACCACCAAGCGGGACATTCGGATATTTTCTCATAATGGCGTTAATTCATCCCAAGTCGTGTGAGTGTCTGCATTCTGGTCTGGATCTGTTTAGTGTGCCTCCCACCCAGACAGCCGTGGAAGAGGGACAGTTTGTGGAGATTCATCCATTGGCCACTTTAGCTTATGGGGCACCCATCTAATTCACCATTTCTGGTGTCGGTGAAGATTACATTGATTTGTTTAATACTTTTCTGCACGTGAGAGCCAAAGTTACACTGCCCAATGGCGACGACCTACCAAACACAGCCGAAGTCGGTCCTATAAATTATTATTTGCATAGTTTGTTTTCTCAAGTAGACGTGTCCCTGAACGGTACTCTTATTTCACCGAGTGAAAATTCGTATCCGTACCGGGCCTACTTGGAAGCTCTTCTGAATTATGGTGAAGAGGCCAAAAAGAGTCATCTGACGTCAGCTCTATACTATCAAGATACTCCTTTGCACATAGCAGACACAAACTTGACCACTACTTGACCACTACTTGACCACTAATTTACCACCCTTTAAGCATCACCATGTCGCTACAACTACTTTCCGCTAAAATGTATTCACTTGACCACTTGACCATTGCTTGACCACTGATTGACCACTAATTTACCACTCTTTAATCACCACCATATCATTACAATCACTTTTCCCTATAATTTCCTTACTTGACTAGTTGACCCTTACTTGACCATTGCTTGACCACTGGTTGACCACTAATTTACCACTCTTTAATCACCACCATATCATTACTATCACTTTTCCCTAAAATGTCCTTACTTGACTACTTGACCCTTACTTGACCATTGCTTGACCACTACTTGACCAGTGTGTAACTGTGAACATAACACCTCTTATTACATGTATGACCACCCCTATATCGACCACTCCTACTTGACCACTAATACCCACCCCTTACCATCAAATGACACCCATTATAACTTTATAAGATTTCCTTTGTAATGATGGTAGTGAATAAGCTACTATGAACATACCACCCTTTACTTTCACTTAGACAGTACTATCACACTGTTCAGATGATAGTAACCATCTACACCTCTACCCATGAGTCGTCGAGTATAACCACGACCCATCACACCCTTGGCAGTTTATACATCACTCACCACTCATACTAACAGCTCATATACCCTACGTAACCAACCAAAATATATAACTTACAACCCTCCCTCATCCGTACTCACACCCTCTCTTTCTATTTCGAGAACCAACATAGACACGACTACTTTTACCTTAATTACTTTCACAGACACCCGCCACAGATTTTTCGTTCCCACACGCCGCCAAAAATTTTTTACCGAGTCGGCAATTTTCCCCCAAAAAAACCCATATTTCCTTCATAAAACTATCAGCTGCCATCTTGGATGTGGAATTGTGTGTCTGGGTTACCTAATACACTACTGACAAGGCCGTTTTATAACTTCACATCTACAGAATGACATTTAATGACGGCACCAGGTCATGATTCACAACAGCACCCACTTGTTGTCTGGGGTCAGACATGGGTTAGTCATGTTTTCACCACGAGCATTGGGTATGTTATGGTCAACAGAGTCCAGCCATAAGGCCAGGTATTTAATTGTCAACAAAGTCAAGCCACATCACAGATATTTCATTGCAAATTATTCCAGTCATATGCCCAGGTATGTTATTGTCATCAGTCCAGCTATATGCCCAGGTATGTCATTGCTAACAGTCCAGTCATATGCCCAGGCATGTCATTTTCAACATAATCCAGCCATATGCCTAGATATTTTATTTTCAACAGAGTCCAGTCATATACCCAGGTATTTTGTTGCCACAGAGCCTTACACCCAGGCCACATCGCAGCCTTGAGCGAGACACGACTTGCAGAAGAAGGCCAAATCTGTGAAATTGGTGCCGGCTACACATTTTTCTGGAGTGGAAGGAAAAGCGAGGAAAGACGCCAATCCGGTGTGGGATTTGCCATTAAGTCGGCCCTGGTCGGCAAATTAGCTGGATTTCCAAAGGCTATAAACGACAGGCTCATGACCATGAAGTTGCCTCTGCTGAATGGAAGGAAGCACGCAACCATTGTGAGTGTCTACGCACCAACTATGACCAACGAAGATGATGTCAAGAACAAGTTCTATGAGGACCTGCACAGTGTATTAACATCTGTTCCCAAAGGAGACAAACTTATACTCCTTGGGGATTTCAATGCCAGAGTAGGCACGGACACCACCTCTTGGAGTGGCATTATTGGAAAGCATGGAGTCGGAAATTGTAACAGCAATGGACTCCGCCTCCTTCAGACATGTGCCGAACATGATCTCGTGATTACGAACACAATTTTCCGTCTCATCATGAGAAATAGGACATCGAGGATGCACCCTCGCTCGAAACACTGGCACCTCATTGACTATGTCATCGTCAGGAGGAGTGACAGACAAGACGATCGAGTGACAAAATCCATGTGTGGTGCCGAATGTTGGACAGACCATCGTCTCATTGTCTCGAAAATGAACATCCACATCAGGCCACCACGGCGTCCTCAAGGGGCGAAAATGCAAACAAAGCTAAATGTCACCCGCCTAAACAGCAAGAAAATGCAGCAGTCGTTTGAAAATATGCTGGAAGACCGCCTCAAGCCCAATGCTGAAGCTAAACAGGATACAGAAACAGAATGGAGAGCCCTAAAGGACACAATTTACAACACTGCTATGGAAATCCTGGAATCCTGGGTCCAGCCCCCCCCCCCCCCCCCCCCCCGAAAGCATAAAGACTGGTTTGATGAAAATTCCGAAGACATCAACCAATTGCTGGCCGAGAAACATCTTCTCCTCAAGGCACATTTGAATGACCCAAAGTCAACATAAAAAAAAGATGCTTTCAAGAACATTCAGAGAGTAGTGCAGCAGAAACTTCGGCACATGCGGGACTCCTGGCTGAGCAGCAAAGCTGATGAAATTCAGGGCTTTGCTGACAGACATGATATGAAAAACTTCTATGACTCACTGAAAGCGGTCTATGGTCCTTCATCACCAGGCATAGTTCCCCTCCTCAGTGCAGATGGGGGAACATTGGTCACAGATAAGAAAGAAATCCTTCAACGCTGGGCAGAGCATTTCAGCAAAATCTTAAATGCAACTTCCTTCTTCGATGATGAAACCATCAACTGCCTTCCTCAAGTTCCCACCAATGAGACACTTGGTGACCTGCCAACCATAGTGGAAATAACCAAAGCCATCCAGCAACTCTCCAGCGGCAAGGCACCTGGTCCTGACTCCATCCCAGCAGAGATATACAAGGCAGGTGGGCCGGTCCTAACAGAGCAGCTTCACCAAGTCTTCACAAACATATGGATGAACGAGACCATGCCACAAGATTTTAAGGACGCGTCAATAGTCCACCTTTACAAACGTAAAGGAAACCGCCAATCCTGTGACAACCACCGAGGCATCTCCTTGCTTTCAATTGCAGGGAAGATACTCGCCAGAGTTCTTCTCAATCGCCTCACAGCCCATCTCGATCAAGGTCTTCTTCCTGAGAGTCAATGTGGCTTCAGAAAAGAACGTGGAACTGTTGACATGATTTTCGCTGCAAGGCAGCTGCAAGAGAAATGTCAGGAACAGAACTGCGAAATGTTCTCCACTTTCATTGACCTTACCTAGGCTTTTGATACAGTCAGCAGAGAAGGACTGTAGAAGATTATGCCAAAATATGGCTGTCCACGAAAGTTTGTCCAAATAGTGCGGCTATTTCATGACGGCATGCAGGCAAGAGTGCAGGAAAATAGTGAACTGTCTGAACCCTTTCCTGTCACCAATGGAGTGAAGCAAGGATGTGTCCTGGCACCAACACTGTTCAGCCTCATGTTTTCAGCCATGTTGATGTATGCCTTCGAGAACGACGACATTGGAATAGACATCAACTACCGTATGGATGGAAAGTTATTCAATCTCAGAAGGCTGAAAGCTAAAACCAAAATTGACAGCGGCACCGTCAGAGAGCTCCTGTTTGCTGATGATTGCGCTCTATACGCCAACTCAGAGGCGGACATGCAACATAATGTTTCAGCTTTCTCACATGCCTGTGCCAACTTTGGGCTCAATATCAACTTGGAGAAGACTGTAGTTATGTATCAGCCAGCTCCAGGGAATAATCACACTGTGCCGAATATCAAAGTGAATGATCATAGACTAAGTGTTGTGGACAAATTCACCTATCTTGGCAGCACTATGTCACAAGCTGCCACAATTGATGACGAAGTGAATGCAAGAATCTCCAAGGCCAGTGCGGCCTTTGGCAGACTGTACAAGAATGCATGGGACAGAACTGGAATAAGCCTGCAAACAAAGCTAAAAGTCTACAAAGCAGTTGTATTATCCACACTGCTATATGCTTGTGAAACCTGGACTGTTTATCAGCGACACGCTAGGAAATTAAACCACTTCCACACAGTCTGCCTAAGGAAGCTACTGAAGATTAAATGGCAGGACAAGATTCCAGACACTGAAGTCCTAGAAAGAGTATTCATGCCCAGTATCCACACTCTACTGATGAAGAATCAGATTCGCTGGGCTGGTCACTTGACCCGCATGCCAGATCACAGGCTCCCTAAACGAATTTTCTACAGCGAACTGCGTTGTGGTAAACGCTCCCAAGGTGGCCAGAGGAAACGTTTTAAAGACACTGAAAATTTCACTGAATGCTTTTGGAATTCATCATGACACCTGGGAGGCTGCAGCCAGAGACCGAAATTCGTGGCGTGCATCATTGCGCAAAGGTGCAGTCATATGTGAGGCAACCAGGACTGCAAGAGCTGTGAAGAAAAGGCAGGACAGAAAAACCACTGCAGGAAATCCTCCTCCAGAGACGTCAAGCATTCTTTGCCCACATTGTCAAAGAACATTGGAGCCAAAATAGGCCTTATCAGCCATCTTAGAACCCACGGCTCCACACCTTCAATCCCACTGGATGAAATGAATGGTCATCATCATTCTTGATGGACAAACAACATAACATAACACCCAGGTATTTCATTGTCAACAGTTTAGTAATAGTCCCAGGTAGTTCTTGTGCCAACAGAATCTAGACATGTGTTGAAATATTAGAAATTCCAGCCTCACCCGACACTACTACAATGCTCAGTTAAGGTCTAGATAACTCAGTTATTGTCATTTTTTTTTTTTTAAGAAAGAAAAATATGCGATATGCAATTAAATCAATCACCCTCTGGGAATTTGTTTGCTGAAGATATTGTTCAGTTTGTAGTTATTGTTCCAGCCACGTGCCCCAACAGGAGAAAGCATTGAAAACAGTGTAGAGGAATTTACAATATAAAAAAAACACATGGTGAATGCTTTGAAGAAATGTAAATAATCAGAAATAAAGATCGTAATGGGTGACTTCAGTGCCAAATTAGGAAATCAAGGTGACGGATGCACAGTAGGCAAGCATCGTTTGGGAGAGCGAAACGAAAGAGCATACAGGCTTGTAGAATGGGTAATAAAGCAGGAAATGATTGTCGGAAACACCTGGTTTAAGCAACATCATAGAAGATTATGGAAATGGAGAAGTCCTGACAGCAGAACTATAGTGCATTCACATTTGTTTGCCTCCATATAAAAATTCATGTCTCAGTAACCAACTGAGGGAAAACTATGAGATTTAGCATATAACCTTATCATCATATCCACCCAACAAAAACATTTTTGTTCTGGAGATTGTACAGCAGATTTCAATGTTTGTTTATATGCGGTATATAATATACGGGTCAGAGATTAAGTTCATAATTTTAAATGTATTACACCGTAGCCAGACAATCAGCGTTCAATGTTGAATATTCTACGTGTTTCACGGGATTGGCCTTATGCCAAGAACCCCGCGCTGTTTAAATTGGGAGTGTTCAGAGGTGTCGTCAAAATGTGGATTATTTCATGAAACCTGATTATTATTATTATTATTATTTTAATCTTACCACTTATCGCTAACATTGAAATGTGTGAATATTTTTCAATGGGATTGAATGCGAAATTGTGTATACACTTCAAAGCATCGCTGTGAAGTTGTACACATATTTTTCTCAAGAAGCTGATCGCAGGAAACTGTTTTATACTATTACAAATTCCGAAAAAAGAACAGTGCGTGCATTGGGTTTGAGTAAATGGTCATTTCGTCGATGGGTGCAAGAATCTGTAATTAAACCACCACGCAATAACCAAACAGTAGGTAGAAAGGTTTTTGTAAACAGCTTTGACAAAGATGTCATAAGGTGAGCTATTATAAAAATGCTTTGAAAAGTCGCTTAAAAGTCGACAGGGTCGACTTCATTGCACCGGGTTCTATCCCATATAGCTCGGTCTTCTTCCGCAGCGCGGAAAGTATCGCACAAAGCACGAACTCCGCAGCTCTAGCAACGACCCACAGAAATTTCTGAAAAATTTAACTCGTGAACCGAAGGATGCGGCCCGGAATCGAACCCACAACCTTTGGAGCCCAAGTCAAAAGGCTTGACCACTTCGCCACGGAGACTCCTAAAATTATAAAAATTTTGAATTTTATATCCAGGATTATCCAGAATTATAAAAATGTTGGATGCTAAAGAAACAGTGATTGTATGAAAACTTAGGTTTTGGTTGAGAAAGAACAATAACATAGAGCTATCCAAAACAACTTTGTGGAAAATTATAAGGACATTATCTTCACTTTTAGAAAGTACAAGGGAGGTAGAAATATTCTTTGGGAGCAACCACATTTAGGAGCCATGAGAAGCAGATACCAACGTGAAATAAGGGAAATGCGCAAAGAATATTATGGCATAGTGTATTTGGATGAAAAGTGGATCAATGGGCACCACACAAGTGATCAGGAATGGCAATCAGTGGATGGACAGATAAAGCGATAGGTGCCCAGTAGTATAGGACAGCTTTTGGTCATGGCCCATGCTGGTAATACGCATAATGGCTTACAACAGAATGCGGGGCTCGTGTTCGTATCAAAGCATACAGACAATAGGGATTATCATAATAAGATGAATGGTATTGTATTTAGAGATTGGCTCGAGAATACTGTGCTTCCATCCCTAGATAGACCGTCGTGTCCAATAATAGACAATGCATGATATCAATGTTGTTGCCCAAGAAGACAAAATACCTACAGCATCGAACACAAAGGGAGCAATAAAGGTATGGCTCCGAATCGAAAACATACCATTTCCAGAAACTTATTTCTAGCTAGAATTGTTGTCCCTTGTAAAACAGACGCCAAAAAGCAAGAAATATCAAATCGACAAGTTGATAGAAGAGCATCGTCATGGGTGCTTGAGACTTCTGCCGTACCATTCTCATTTTAACCCTATAGAACTTGTATGGGCTAAAATTAAAGGACAGGTGACAGCTGACAATACTGTATTCAAATTGTCTGATGTCAAGATACTAATCCAGTCCGCGCTATTAAATACTGATAATAGTTACTGGAAAAATGTAAGGACAATGTGTTGAAAGAGGAAGAGGACTATTGGAGAAAGGATATATTGTATTATATGCAACCGAGAGCAGTCATCAACCTACTGGAATCGCCCGACACAGATAAGGTCTGAGCAGATCGGAGACCTTAATCCACGTGCACGCTTACTGGGATATTTTGCTCCAACTATTCAGACGAATTGCATGCCATAAACATTACAGCATCAGCACAATGTCAATGGCAGCAGTTTGTATTCCATAATGATGAATTTTCAATTCTGCAAGCCCTCAGCGGTGACAAACAACTGGTATTGAAAAAAAAAAACACGCACACACACACTAAACGCATTGAATACCAACAGAAGAGTAATATTGCGGTGGAAACTGACATATTGTAGCATAACAAGAAACGTGAGAGCAAACACGTTGTCAAATTAGGGGACAACACACGAGCATACGAATCAATCTATAAACTTCAATGAAAAGAGGACCAACATCTTGGTCGTTAAGAAGAAAGCCCACTACAGAGACACTGACAACTATTTTCATGGTGCAAAACAGGTAATCATGTTCCGTCTCTGAACAGTAAACAGCAGAGTAGACAATCTTTCAAGAAGACTCAAAGCGGGTCTGTCACCCATGTGTACGTGTGAACAAACTACACAGACAGCATAACAGATGCTTAAAAATGGAAACATGGTGACTAAATTGCGGTATCATTTCTGGTCACTCCATACGCACATTAACGCACAGCTATTTGGAAGCTTTCTCGAACTCAATATAGAAAGCTAAATGGATCCTAGAAACATGAATGCTTGTGTACAATTATTAACCAGCAGCTGAAGAAACAAGAAGGAAGTGAAAAATAAGGTAAGAAATATATTCCTTCTACTTTCCTGTCAATTTACACATTATTTACCCCATCCCTCTGTAAATTCTCTGCCTTTATTAATATTACACATAGCATCCCTCTCGGGAGTCTCCGTGGTGAAGTGGTCAAGCCGTCTGACTCGGGCTCCGAAGGTTGTATGTTCGATTCCGGGCCGCGTCCTTCATTTCACGAGTGCAAAACAGGTAATCATGTTCCGTCTCTGAACAGTAAACAGCAGAGTAGACAATCTTTCAAGAAGACTCAAAGCGGGTCTGTCACCCATGTGTACGTGTGAACAAACTACACAGACAGCATAACAGATCTTTAAAAATGGAAACATGGTAACTAAATTGCGGTTTCATTTCTGGTCACTCCATACGCACATTAACGCACAGCTATTTGGAAGCTTTCTCGAACTCAATATAAAAAGCTAAATGCATTCTAGAAACATGAATGCTTGTGTACAATTATTAACCAGCAGCTGAAGAAACAAGACGGAAGTGAAAAATAAGGTAAGAAATATATTCCTTCTACTTTCCTGTCAATTTACACATTATTTACCCCATCCCTCTGTAAATTCTCTGCCTTTATTAATATTACACATAGCATCCCTCTCGGGAGCCTCCGTGGTGAAGTGGTCAAGCCGTCTGACTCGGGCTCCGAAGGTTGTATGTTCGATTCCGGGCCGCGTCCTTCATTTCACGAGTGCATTTTTTCGGAGACTCCCGATGGTCGTCGCTGGAGCTACGGAGTTCGTGCTTTGTGCGTCTCTTTCCACGCTGCTAAAAGAGACTGAGCCATATGGGATAAAAACCCGGTGCAATGCAGTCGACCCTGTCGAATTTTAAGCTACTTCTTTTATTTCACCCACTCCCATACGAATCCGGATACGCCTTGTGACGTCATCTGGATTGGTGGGGCATTCATTACTATAAAACAAGTTTGTTAGCTAGAAATCACTAGTTTTCCAGCAAAACATCAAAGAAATGTCACCGCTTTCGATGTAATAAGTTGTTTTTGGACCCATCAAAGACATATTCCTTGGGTGGGGGTAAATATAAGACGGCAGGAAAAATTTCATAACGATGCAACAGACAGTTTTCAACATAATTGATCGTGAATGATGGCATTCATTTCCGGACAGACTATAGAAACCAGATCGATTACATCCTGACTAACAGAAGATTTCGAGATGCTTTAACAGTCGCAAAAACAGTTCCCAATGCAGACTGTTATAGTGATCAAAGATTACAGGCACTTTGAAGGTAAAGTTAAAGAAAGTCAAGTATACACCAAGAAATACTAAATATGATCTGTGTGCAATAAAACATTACAAGGAAATTACCACGACGCTGGATTTAGCTTATTTTAATATGGCATAGGTCCAATAAAATTATTGTTGTTGCCGCGCTGTTAATACTGCAACAGCGTTTATACCAGTTATATGGCGCTCAGTTTGGAGCACAAATATATATGTTGTTCGCTTAATGCTACTTATCATTTGTAATAGTTCTGTTACAGGTCGCTGTAGGAAAACTGTATAAAAACTGCTTGAATACTGGAGGAAAGACTGCTTATTTTGCCGGGGCTTCTTTCTATTCAACAGCCGTTGTTTTATCTTTTGTTCATTTCCATAGCTCGTTCCCAAGCATTATATTGATAAATTCCTATCATTGAGTGCCGTGAACTACCGCTGTTGACATCTCACCATTTATGGCTGGTTACATGTAAATGTTACTGTTGACATCTCACCATTTATGGCTGGTTACATGTAAATGTTACTGTTGACATCTCACCATTTATGGCTGGTTACATGTAAATGTTACTGTTGACATCTCACCATTTATGGATGGTTACATGTAAATGTTACTCACTGAGTTGCGTACCCACTAGAACTATAAACTGGTAGAACACAACTTTTAATAACTCAACTCAGATGACGTTTTTCTAGTCTATTGATCTAGGAACATAATACATTTCATTTACACAATCACAATTGTTCAACATTACTAGCTAACACAATAACTCAACACCACTACTCCTGGGACAAAAAAGTTTTTTCGCATATCCTTTACAGGACATTGCAGTCAACACCAGCATTTTTCAGCTGCTGTTGATGTCTTGGCAAGTTTTACGTTCAGTAGTTTGCCATTGCTTTCTGAACGAATGGCTCACATACCTCCGTAAGTAATCAGCGTGACGCGATCCGCTGCCGAATCTTGCACAGCTGTTTTTCGGACGTGAGTATACGTGATTACGAACAACGTCTTAACCTCTTCGCCAGGGAGAGAACTAAAGTAGCGGCGCAATTTATAGCCATAGCTACTTGTAAAAGGACCAGGTCCATACTTGACCGTGGCTCAACACAGAATGACGTTCAAAGAGTTGCTCTGCCTTTCGCTGAGCGACTCCCGGTGTTTTTACCGCTCTATGAACAGTGACTCGCTTGTGAGCACTGTTCATGGTCTAGTGTACAAACTAGACTTTCCTTCTGAACAATGACTTACGACACTATTTAATTCGGATCATGGCAGAAATACAAGACTATTTTAACATAGAAGTATAGACAGATTCGGTGTCTTGTCTAATCTAGAGATCTTATATCAAAATGTGGATGATTAATGGAAACTGTTCTAGAATTCAATTAATTTGGCTGCAGAACCAACTATCCAAATATTAAAGAAAGTAGGCCGTAAGAAATGGATGAATGAAGAAATTTTAAGACTAATGGAAACAAGAAGACACAACAAACCTAATCCTAAACAATATGAAGAGATTCACAGGAAAGTCAGAACATTATGTAAAGAGGCTAAGGAAGCATGGCTTGAAGAATAAAAAATGCATAGAAATTGAACACAGCGCAATAGTAAAAACACCAACTTAATGCACAAATGAATTCAGCGCCTTACTAATAAAAGGACACCTACATCAACAGGCTGCCTGAAAACAAAAGATTGAAAAATCATAATAAAAAAACATGACATTTTACATACATGATCAGATTATATCAAAGACCTTTATGATGTTAGAAGAGAAGAGCAGTATGATATTCGAAGTGATAATGAAGGACCATCAATTTTTAAAGGTTCAGAATGCTCTTAACCATATGAAATCTGGCAAGACCCCGGGTCCAGACAACATCTCAACAGAAATGATCAATGCTTTAGAAGAATATGGAACAGGCCAAGTCACCAGACTGCTGAACACAATATATGATACTGAAGGTATACCTCCTGAAATGTAATTCTATGTAACTCAGGAACAGTCATAACATCTGATGGGAAATGTCTTGAAGAGATTAGAACAAGAATTGCCATTGCGAAGGAAGCCTTTTGCAAGATGAAAAAAATACTGACCAATAAAAGGATGTCAATTGAAACGAGGAAAAGAGTGTTGAAGTCCTACATAGAACCTGTACTTTTATATGGATGTGAAGCTTGGACAATGAGCAGACAAGCTGAAAAACATCTGATGGCTGTAGAAATGTGGTTTCTGAGGAAAATGCGAAGAATACCATGGACAGATAGAAAGACCAATGAACAAGTCCTTCAGGAAACAAATGAAGATCGTAAACTGATTAGAGTCATTAGACGTAGACAGTCACAATTTTTTGGGCATGTTATGAGAAGAAATGACTTGGAGAACTTGGTGACAACTGGCAAGATCGAAGAGAAGAGACCAAGGGGAAGACCGAGAAGTAAATACCTGGATGGCTTGGCCACATGGCATGGTCGAGACAGAAACACTGAGCTGATCCATGACTCTGGTGATCGAGTGAGATGGCAGAACATGACCGCCCACGCTTATCGGCATGGCACATGATGGGATGGGATATTCATTGCAATCCGGTAGAAATCAGAAGTCTAGGGAGTCTCTGTGGCGAAGTGGTCAAGCCGTTTGACTCGTGCTCCGAAGGTTGTGGGTTCGATTTCGGGCCGCACCCTTCGGTTTACGAGTTAAATGTATCGGAGACTCCTGCGGGTCGTCGCTAAAAGCTACGGAAAGAGACCGAGCCATATGGGATAAAACCCGGTGCAATGAAGTCTACCCTGTCGACTTTTAAGCGACTTTTTTTTTAAGAAATCAGAAGCTTTGGAATGTTTTCCCTGTACAGTGAACATATTTTCAGAACTGTTGACGATGTGAAAGGAATCATCATTGGGGGACAGTTTAGTTTAGTCGACGGATCGACATCACGGCACACGGGTGTAACCCGTAAGTGCTCCGTTCTACTCATAACTCAAGCCTGAATCTGGAGAATCTTAGCTCAGTGCACGAACTCCGCAGCACCCGCGAGGATCATGAAATACTTTGGGTAGATTTTTAACTCGAAATTTTTCCCGGGCGGCGCCGTTAGGCAAATCTGCCAAGGGATTTTTGTTACGTGCGCAACAATACACACGGGCGTCCCATTTCTCTACCCTGAGACTAGGGGACATTTTGTTAATAGAAGTCCACGTGAAAATATCCCGGCCCTCACCGGGGCGTGAATCAATATGAATTATAGTTACTGTTGAAATTGTAGTTATTATTATGATTGTAGTTAGTTTTCAAATTGTAGTTATTTTTAAGATTGTAGCTAGTGTTCTAATTGTAGTTATTGTTCAAATTGTAGTTGTTAAGATTGCAGTTATTGTTCAATTGTAGTTGATGTTCAATTTGCAGTTATTGTTTGAATTGTAGTTCTTGTTTAGATGTAGTTATCTTTCAGATTATACTTGCGGTTCAAATTGTGCTGATTACTCAAATTGTAAAACTTATTATTCATGTGGAAATTATTGTTCAAACTGCAGTTATTGTTTGTAGTTGCTGCTCTAATTGTAGTTAATGTTCACATTGTAGTTATGAGAATTTTAGTTATTGTTATGATTTTAGATATTGTTAAAATGCTTGTATGTGTATGTGTATATTTGCACTCATAAACAAAGTTCTATAAAAATACTGGAGAGTTTTGGCCATCATAGACTATAACTTTAGGACGAGAAAATCCCAATGGTAGAGGATGAGAAACACACCACGGTGTGGCTAACACAGTCCTGGGGACCGAGTATCCACCTGGATATGTGGACAACTCTGCAGCTGAGCAGAGCAGGGCACTTACTTGCACCTGACAGTCGGAGATGACTCCTTTAATATGAAGGAAACAGTAACAATGGTGATATCAAAGAAAAAGGTGACACCAAAATGTGACATGACAACAGAAGAGAGAATTCTTAACCAAGTGAATAATTTTAAATACCTAGGGGCATTTATAACACCACACGGAAGATGCACAAGAGAGTTTAAGAGCACAATATGGCAAGCAAAAGTTGCATTTCTCAAAATGAAAAGTATCTTATGTAATAGATCACTTTCATTGAATGTAAGACAGAAAGTGTTGTCGTATGGCGGTGAGTCTTGGAATATAAATGAAATAAAACAAAAAAAAACAAAATTGGAAGAACTTGGAAGCAACAGAGATGTGGTTGCTAAGACTAATGTTACGAATTAATTCGTCTGCTTGAGTAACTGACGACTATTGCCTGAAAGAGGCTAATGAAACTGAACATTATATACAGCAATAAAAAGAGACAAACATCTCTCTTTGGTCACGTGATGAGAAGAGCGGCATTGGAGAACACTGTGGCGATTGTAAAGATCGAAGGGAAGAGAGGCATAGGCCGAACAAGAGAAATGATGCTGGATGGATTGAGACGGTGGCATGGAGAAATATCATCAGCAGAGATGACCCAGAACACCAAATACAGAGAAATGTGGAGAGACATGAACACCTACGCCATCTGGCATGGCACTTCATGATGATGAAGGAAACATACATGTATTTTACATCCCGAGGACACACAGTAAAACCAAACACATACACATGTCTGTCTGTAGTCTCAGTTCACATCAACAAATTAAAACTATAATGTATTCATATAATACACACTCAGACAAATATAAATTAAATAAAACAAAAGAATTTTTAAAAAACAATACATTTCACTACCCTAAAGAACAAAACAAACAAATAAAAGACAATTAATATGAAATTAAAATACAATAAATGTAATAGGAATATTTGCCATGGGGGAGGTGAAGGACGAGAACGTGACAACCTGTGTAGCAACCAATAAAACGTCTTATCACTTGCAGTTAACTGATCCGTTACAAAAGCCACAAACGAACAATAACTATTTGAGGGTTGTGATCTACGTAGAGCATAGAGTTTTGAAATGTGCATTTCTGACGATGTTATTAGTTCTAATAATATTATCATTCTAATAATATTATCACATTTATTCCCCAGAATGCTTCACTGACCGTATTCGCATTTATGTCCCCAAAATCCGTGACAGCAGTCTCTGGTTACAGAATTTCCCCCACATGATATTTGGCAAGCATGAATATACTGTGCATAGGCTTCCAGGAGATGAACACAGGTATTTCGATCATCTGCAACAGATATGTAGGTATTATTGCATATTTTAGTGGACATTTGACTTAAAGGGTCTCCATTTCAGATGGGAAAAAGACAGAAAGAAATTAGAGGTCAGGGATATTAGATTGAACGATCCATAATTTCAGGTATAATAGATAGAATGATACATAATTTGTGGGACCTCGGACAAAAAAATACATTTTTAATGCAGATTTCATAAGATAAACAGTTTCACATCTTATATATATATATATATATCTTATATATAAATTAGGATGTGCGTATCTCTGTATGTATGTATGTATGTCCTTTATACGCTCGCGAACGGCCCATCCGATTGAGATGAAATTTTCTACACGTCTTCCTTTCATTCCAGAGCAGCCAACTGTCGTATTTTTTTTTCTTCTTCCTCCTCCTCCCTCCTCCCTCCTCCCCCTCCCAAAATACGTACGTCCAGGAAATGGTCTTCTACATAGACACTTCTCTCAATCATCCTACTACCTCCTCCCTCCTCCTCCTCCTCTCCCCTCCTCCTCCTACCCTCTTCCTCTTCCCCTCCTCCCTCTCCCTCCTCTTCCTCCTCCTCCATCCTCCTCCTCCCTCTTCCTCCTCCTCCTCCCTCTTCCTCCTCACTCCTCCTCCTCACTCTTCTTCCTCCTC
>OY992887.1:107545828-107593328 GCA_963921405.1 Cepaea hortensis
CCGGTTTTATCCAGTATGTCTCAGTCTCTTTCCGCAGGGTGACCTGCAGAAGTGCATCGCACCAAGTATGAACTCCGTAGCTCCAGCGACGACCACCAGGAGTCTCTGAAAATATTTCACTCGTGAACCGAAAGACGTAGCCCATAATCGAACCCAAACCTTCTGGGCGCGAGGCAGTCGACTTAACCATTCACCACGGAGGTAAACACTGGGAAAGAAAGGGATAGAAGAAGAATAAAAGGAATAGTAAAGAAGATGAAGATTTGGTCGTGGTGGAAAGTGTAAAAAACCTTTAGAAACAAAAAGACTTAGTTTGTGCATTCACTGTTGCTTTACAGCCTAGCAATTTAATCCATTGATCAGGCGGGATCTCTCATTATTACTTCGCTATAGAGGAAGAAGAGATCCGGTGACAAAACACATCCCTGTCGTACTCCAAGCCTTATTTGGTAATAATTTCCTTCATTATTTCCCATTTTAGTTGCTGCTACTTGGTTCCACTAAATACTTTTCATTATTCAGAGATCTTTCCCATTAATGTTAAGATTATCCAACATTTTAATCATTTCATCATGTTTTACTTTTTCAAATGTTGTAGTATAACCTAAGAAGCACAAATATATGTCTTTCTGTGTCTCTATTGACCTTTCTATTAGTGTCCGTAATGTATATATTGCATTGTGTATACTCTTTCCTTCCACAAATCCACACTTTCTTCACCAATTTCCATTTTTATTTTCTTTTTTGTTGTTGTCATTATAATTCTGAGTAGAAGCTTAGTGACATGGTTTATGAAGTTAATCGTACAAAAAGCCTCTCAAATGCTCCTGGTCTTTTTGGTATAGCTATAAATACAGCTGTCAGCATAATGCTTGGTAGATATCCACTGCTGTAAATATCGCTCAACATGTTGGTTAATATATATACTCCAATTTCTCCAATTACTTCGAATTATTCTATTGTGATTCCATCTTTCCCAGTTGTTTGTTTGTTGTTGTTGTTGTTTTGTTTTTTTTTGCATTCTTCATATGCTTGATAGCTTCAGTGACTTCTTCTTTTGGGAGTGTGACAAGATCGCCTTGGGTATTGAGAGTTAACCAAGCCCAAGGTGTCCCTAACACTCCCGTGTATTCTGACCCCAGGGACTGGACAGGTAGATACACTGTTTACTCTGTTGCTGACCTAGTATTAGTTAAATATGTCTGCAAGCCCCTCCAGATTCTAGACCCCCACTAGCTACCCTCTCCTTGGACAATGAACACTGAGGCATCGTCCGAGACCACACTCAATAAGTGGAAAAAGAATAAGTCAACATAAACAAAGTTTTATTCTATCCTAGAGAAAAAAGATATGAATTGAACACCTTGATAGAATAATTCTATTTACAATAGTAGGGGATAGAGTAGAGACAGAATCAGAGAAGTTGCTATATTCATCATCAGGCTGAGAAGTAGATTTGGTGTAGATGTTCCGTCCAGTCGGTCCGCCACTCACTCGGCTCCCTTCCAGTATGATGACTGGAACCTTGGAGATCACTCCGTCGCCAGAGCTCGGGTCGACAGCTAGAGGGGTTACCCACTTGGATCACAATCAACTGGATGAACTTCAAATCCCCCTCGTCTCGATGAGGCACTGTTAATAACCCTAAACAGTTCTCAGTATACAAAGTCTTGCTGGGAGACCTTCTACCTTGAGGTGACCCCAGTAAATCTCTTCACTGCACTTGATAGAGCAAATGACCAATCTAATGGTTCCGGAATAGTAGCGCTTACCCCTGAGTGGATAATATAACATTACTGCTGCGAGTTCCAAAAAGTCACCTGAAAAGTACATCTATTCTGGCAGATATTACAACACTGCACTGTCACTATTATTCAAACTCCCTCGGAGTCAAGGCACACAAGATAATTAAACTCGGTAAACCTTGGTGACCGAAAAAATGTCACTGTTCTTGGACTCTGGTGTCGACAATTTGATAACACTACTTCTCAATGTATCACCACTATGTTCATCAAAACAAGTCTTAGTTGTCCTTTATACCTGCTATCAGTCATGTAATCATAATACGCAAGCTGGTGTAGGTCTATTCATGACCGGACCCTATAGCCGACGTAATTACCACATAAAGATAAGTGCCAATCACTGCTTGGAGTTTCCGACGATTAGGCGGATCAACAATGGACTAGGAATCGATGAGCTCCCAGATCTGGGACTACTCCAACATGGTACATCCCTCTGGGCTAGCGGGTCATCATCTTTCCGTACTGCGTCAATTGTCTGTTACATACAAGGTTTGATTGCACAGGTAGATGAACACATCATTGCTGAAAAAGTGCATTATCAAAAGTTCATAACGAGAAACAGACCATCTGGTCCCACACTTGCTGCTGCAGGGCTTCTGAATCAACTGGGTGAGTATTATTCAATCAGGAAGATTCTCCCTTGCGCATGATGTGGTATAGTCAGGCGTGGTAAGTAGGTATTTCGACCATTCGCCATGGTATACGTAGTGGTTTCTGGCAAATAACTATCGTAGTAGGCTGGTTCCTAAACAGGCAATCCCTGAAAGGAAGAGCGATCGGTGAGAGTATTCGGCTCCAAACATGGGTCCATCAAATCAATGACTACTCAACTCTCAGTCATGCTAATTAGTTATGCAACTAACTAGAGCATCATCTCTATGTTGATAGTCGTAAAGCATGAGTATTCCCAAATGTCAGATGGCCTAAAGAACAGCCCGTCAAACAGAGTAAGTAACAAGAATGGCGAGTCTGATCTTCATCATCATTGGCACCTTGCCGTCTTGACAGACGATAGTTTGTGCTTTAAAAAGGCATAATAACTTTTAACTATGGCGGTAGCGAGTGTGACTGATAAGGCCAATTTGCGCTGTAAATGTCCGTTCACAGTGGGTGCATGTGAACACGTGGTCATTTCCACCATCATGCACCATCTTACGTCTCAAACGCTTGGTGTGTGACTTTTCTGCAATAATTTTCTCCTTTGACTTTATTCCATTTCTGATATTTGCCCTCCATGCAACACGTTCAGCGGCGACTTGCTCCCAATGTGCATTATCAATGCCTGTATCAATCATGTCCCGCTTACACACATCTTTGTATCGTAGTAGAGGCCGACCCTGAGATCTCTTACCCATCTGTAATTCACCAAAAAAGATATCCTTTGGTATTCTACCATCATCCATCCTCCTAAGATGTCCTATCCATCTAAGTCTACGAAGACTGAGCATGGAATAAACTGTCACACAACCTGATCTTTCCAATACTTCAGTATTTGTGATTTTGTCTTGCCACTTAATACCAAGAATTCTTCGCAGACACCGCATATGAAAGCTGTTTAAATTGTTCTCTTGGTGTGAGTAAGTTGTCCAGGTTTCACTGCCATAGAGAAGAGTACTAAGGACACAGGCTTGATAGACAAGGACTTTTGTTTTGGCAGTAAGCTTCCTGTTAAGAGGCAACGCGTGGCGCCCCATGTCTACGCCAACTGACAAGGACTTATAACCCGTAACAGTTGCCTCTCGCTTTGATTCCGAGACCAGTTAAGACCAGGGATGGAGTTATTGCCTCTCCATAGCACAAAGCCTGGGCTAAAATATAGAGATCATGTGTTGCCCATGCAGCATGATCCCTCTCTCGGCCTGCCTAGTTCACTCCAGAGGAAAGGTAACACCCCTACATCTGGAACAAGACAAGCTGCAGAAGCTGCCGGATCAGCAAAGCAATGCTCTAACTGTCCGCCTGTCGGAGCTTCGATCCTAGACCAGTCGCCAACCAAGGCTTAGGGCCTGGTCTGCCCTGCCATGACAATTTTGTCTTTAGCTTGCATTTCCTCGCACCAGGGTAAGGCTTGTACCCTCCCAATTGCGCTCTTCCGCCCGAAGCCGTTGGCACAATGTGGGGTGTCGGGTTTGGTAAGCGCCGCCCAACGTTCGGCGCTAACAGAAACCAGGTCGTACCGTCTACTGTTATACGGTAGCTCAGTCATATCTGACTAAGACCTGAGTCTGATCTTACGTCTCACATATCCCTATTCGTATACCAGTTGTCGCTAAAGTCAATAGCTATACAAGTTCTAGAGTTAACAAGCACTAAATATTAAGGTGAGGAGTCTCTGGACCTCATCCTTACATTACACATCCAATAGTAAACATAACAACGATCAATGTACCATCACTTGGGATACAGTAACAATACATGATCCCATAACCATCCATTTCGCTGGTGGGACATCCTGCCCACCCTGTAGCGAAACTCTTCTTGTTAGACTCTTCCCTAGAGTCAAGAAGACCTCCTGGCTCAACATTTTCCTTACATGTCCAAAGGTTCTGCTCCAGTTCTGACCCCCTCCGAAGCGGATTAGCCTTGGGCCTTGGCCGAAATTCATGGCTGGCCTGGTTTGCCAGTCACATACTTTAATAACTTGCAGTCAGTCCCCATATCCCATTTGTCCCCGTGCCTCATTCAACCTCCATTTGTCCTTCCATACTTCCAGCACATCAGCACTCCGGTACTCATGCAAGTATGAACAGAACAGGACAGTAAATAGTAGAATTAAGAACGCATGTTTACATCGCGACGGTAACGCATGGTTATCGCATCGAACCATTTCGGCGGGCGGTACATAGCGCATAGAAGTATCACACAATATGACATAGTATATACATCATAACAACATGGTATATGCATATCTAGCACCACTGAAGAACTTACCTTTTGAGAATTCCACAGTTCCTTGAAATGAATTCACAATTCAATTAACACACAATAGTTACATCATTCCCTGTGGCTAAGCAGTAAGTGCTCTCTTTCCCTAGCAACTAAGCATTTCACTGTCTGAATTCCCCACCTATCAACTTACCTGTCTAATCCCAAAGGCTCCATTAACATCAGCTACTAATTGACACAAGTTAGGTTCATAAGTATACTGTTCCCTATAATCGTACAGCAACATAGTATATGCAACTACACAATTACTAACAGTTGAACACAAGACGCTGATATAACTGGCTTCCAGTTATACGCAGTCAACCAACTACACAGTTTCACTAAGGCTTGTAAACAAGGTACACACCGCTGCTTACTGCCCTAGTTTTCAACCGGCTTATCGATCGGGCCCCTATTAGCGATGCAAAGTCAACCGCATATTTAATGAGTTCTGAACGATCGCGTTTTATGTTTAATTCAAACGTTAAATTAATTATCAAAGTAAATACCTGAATTCCTTAACCTTTTCCCAGTCAGCTTCTAGTACTGTCTGTAGGCAAACATGCTGTAATGGGCGACAGTCGGCTGCAATTTGGTTGCTGTTGAGGCAATGACAAATCTGCCGAGCAGAGCAGTGCGTCCTTACACAACGAGATGAAGAAAGTGAATGCGCTCTACTGCCGCATTTCTCCTACGTGCGTCCCAAAGCGCACGAGAAATAAGTGCTTCATGGTGTATCTCACTTTCTCGAGAATCTCACTTCTCTGCACTAGAATTCTAGATTCTATCCGCACGAGAAATTGTTTGTGTACTAAGCAACCCTGGTCACGCAAGTCCAGGTGCTTCGCGAACCTTCCAGGCGGAAAATCATCCTCGACTCTCCACAGTCTATTAATAACAGGGGAAGTCCCTGATGACGCGCCGAATAAGTGGAACCTCGTACGACAAAAGACAGATGAAGCATCGTTTCGTCACAAGAATAGGTGGACCTTCTAAGTTATATTCTTCTGTTAGTTCAGCCCTTTGTCCATCATAGTATTCTCTTATATACTCATTCCACCTCTTCATTATAGCATCTTTCTCCAATAAAATTTTAACTGTTTTTGAGTTTAAACACCCTGTATTTATTATTATTTTTCTTTCTGTGAACTCACTGATTTATTTGTGCATATTTTGTGTATATTTAATAGAATTTATTTCAGTTTTATTGCACTGCTCGTTTAACCAACTTTCTTTTGCATTCACACAATTATTTCTTATTTCTTTATTTATCTCGTTATTTTCTTGTTTATCATTTTTACTCTGTTTTCTTTTGGCCAACAACATTAATATTTCTTCAATCATCCATTTTTTTTCCTTAGCTGTTTTGGCTTCTGCGGTAATATTTCTTTGCTCGTTTGGTGAATGGAGTTTCTTAACATTTCCCATTGTTCGTTTATATTCTGTATTGTAGATATTTCATTGTACCTATTTTTCACAATCACTCTGTATTGTTCTTGAATTTATGTATACATTCTAAACCTCTTTATTAAGTCTCATGTTCTTAATCACTTTGTTTTTCTTCTCTTCAGTCTTACTTTTATTAATCCACATAGTGGTACATGTTCACTATTACAGCCAGCACCCGGCATTGTCTTTACATTAATTAACGCATTTCTAAACCTGTTATTAATAAGTATGTAGTACATTTGGTTTATTATTTTCTTATCAGGGGTTTTCCGTGTTTAAAGTCATCGTTTATGGTGTTCAAACCAGGTGTTTCCAATTATCATATCATAGATATTTATCCATTCTATTAGTTGCTCCACTCTAATTTTTTGTATATAAGCCATAATTCCCAACTACTTCCTTCATTTTTTCTTTTCGTACTTTTGCATTAAAATCACCTATTATTATTTTTTATATCTTATGATGTATATTGTAGGGGACATTAGCCAAAACATTGCATTTTTAGTATAAATTAAACTGAAAGATGCATTAGGATAAACTAGATAGCGAAATGCATTACAATAAATTAGACAGTAAGAGGCTTTAGTATAAATAAGACAGAAAGTTGCATTATGAGACATTACTCACAAAGATGTATTATTATAAATTAGACAGAAAGATGCATTAGTGTAAATTAGACAGAGACATTCATATTTTAGTGGACATTAGATAGAAAGATGAATAAGGATAAATTAGGAAGAAAGATTCATTAGGATAAATTAGACAGAAAGATGCATTAGGATAAATTAGACAGAAAGATGCATTAGGATACATTAGACAGAAAGATGTTTTAGTATAAATTAGACAGAAAATGTATATATTAGTGGGTATTAGATAGAAAGATGTATTTTTACACATTACACAGAAAGATGTACATTTTAGTGGACATTAGATAGACAGATGCATTAGGATAAATTAGACATAAAGATGCATGATGATAAATTAGACAGAAAGATGCATTTGAATAAATCAGACAGAAAATGAAATAGGATAAATTAGACAGAAAGATGAATCAGAAAGATGCATGAGTGTAAATTAGACAGAAAGATGCATTAGTATACATTAGACAGAACGATGCATTAGGATAAATTAGACATAAATGTGCATAATGATAAATTAGACAGAAAGATGCATTAGGACAAATTAGACAGAAAGATGCATGAAGATAAATTATACAGAAAGATGCATGAGACTAAATTAGACAGAAAGATGCATTAATATAAATTAGATAGAAATATGCATATTTTAGTCGACATTAGATAGAAAGATGCAGCAGGATAATTTAGACAGAAAGATGCATAAGTATAAATTACAAAGAAAGATGCATATTTTAGTAGACGTTAGATAGAAAGATGAATGATGATAAATTAGACAGAATGAAGCATGAGGATAAATTAAACAGAAAGATGCATTAGGATAAATTAGACAGAAAGCTGCATATGTTATTGAACATTAGTCTCTAAGCTGTGTATGTTAGTGATATGAAGAACAAGGATACATGCCTTATGGTGCATTTGACATAAACATGCATACTTTGGGAGACATAGAGCAAACAGGTGCATTGTAAAATGTGCGGGGCTTTCCCAGGACGTTACGATCAACATTAACCCCATGGTGATTTTCTAGACAATTTTACGTCCAGAAGTTTGCCATTGCTTTCTGAACGAGAACTCAACGTTACGTCCGTCTGACCGATGTAGAGAATAAACCCCGTACCCCGCAATATGCGGACGGCAAGTTCGCTTCAATCCTGTTGGTCACGTCGTCCTATGCGACCCCCATGTGTGTGATTTCATCAAACATTCTAGAAAATAGGTCTAGGAGTGAAAACAAGAAGATGAAACCATTACATTTAGATTTATCAGTTGAGCATTCAAAACTTCTCGCTTCCAACGACTTGCAGGTACTACATAGTGGATTATTGTTGGTGCTTTGTTTTATCTCACAAAACCTGTTGGCTAGAGCTGGTGCGCTCCCATAGCTTCCACTCAGTGCTTTACTCTCGCATACAGCTAGTGCGATCAACAATCCCACAATCAGAATAAACCGCTTTAGATTTCCATGCCAGAGACGTGGGAGATCTCTCACAAAATTCAACATGTTGCAGTTGTCCAAATTGTGTAGACTAAACTGTGAAGCCAACCTGTCAAACATGGAAAAACATTTTTAAAATATATTATTTTTATTTACTGATTTGTATAATCAATGGTAGTGTGCAGACATGCATTATTTGTTATGTTTACTGGTGTCAACAAAAGTGCTAGTGGTCGGGGTTCAACCCTCAGCAATGGTGGGATTACCTGTTATCCACCTGCAGAGCTGTAGAATCGATCCGGCCTCATAACATGAGAATAGTCTATTTTAGAATTTCTCAGAATTGCTGGAAAGGAAAGAGGGCTGAAAACTTGAGTTGAGTCAAGCAAGAACCAACATAACAGAACTAGGGATATTCCAATACACGCTTCGTCCTCAACTTCAATAGCTAGAGAAGATTCCCGATTTCTAATGACAGCAATTGCAGCTAGATTATTTGCCCGTCTGACCTTTCCTCAAAACGTGACAAAATGTGACGAGAAGGTGAATTGGCTACTCCACCTCAGCATGCAGTTGTCACGATTTTGGGAAGATCTAATACTCCCCACATCATTGGCAGTATTTGTCATGGGTGTACCAATACAACAATGTTGGTTTCAGACACAATATTTTACATTATATCGAGTGGTATATACAACAGTGTTGATTGTGGAATAGTCAAGGAAAGAGAAATGGCAAGTACTGGTCTAGAGATGAGATCTTCACACATTCTGGTTCATGGCATACTGTTGATGCAAGATAATTTTTCTTCTTAATCGATATTGGAGGCACACTGGATGGAAAACGGGACGATGAATCCATACCACACACGGTAACCATTAGCCACTATGCAATCGTGGTTTCCCTACATTAGTGCTTCCTCCTCTTCTTCCTTCACATCCCCCTCCTCCTCTCCTCCTCCTCCTCCTCCTCCTCTTCTTCTTCTTCTTCTTCTTCGCCTTCGTCGACGCAGTCGTCGTCACGTCGCCGCCATCGTCGTCGTCGTCATCAGTAGTATACTAGGTGATTATCCGCACGGTATTCAAGGAGGAGGATCACTATATAAATAAACTATTTATCGATTTTCCTCCTCAATTTGCAATCTACTTTTAGTTCTTATCGATTTCTTCCTCAAAGGGTGATAACTCCTCGCTAACCGATATCGATTTCTTTTTTGAAAAAGTGGGCGTGGTCATGTGACTCACAAGAGTGGGCGTGGCGGGTGGACCACGGAGTGTAGGGAATGGTACTTCTTGTTATGTAGTGGTGGGTAAAGTGATCGATGACGTAAGAGGTCGTCTAGTGACGCATCGAGGTGTACAAAAGGGCGTGGTCTAGTGTCCGTTGTGGGGTGTCCAGGATAGTCAAGTGACACCTCAGGGTGAAGGGGACGGTACGTCCAGTGACGTGGCGGTGGTTAAAGTGAGCGATGACATGGTGTATCAGATAAAATATTCAAATGAATAAACGATTCAAGGAAGAAAGAAAAAAACATGTTAATGCAGGGAAAACAAATATAGACAAGCAAAACATAGTTAAATGAGAAGAGCTGTGGTGGTGAAGTTATATTGGTTTAGAACATTGACCGCTCGGAGTGTAAGATTGACGGTAGCACAACATGTGTGTGTGTGTGTGTGTGTGTGTGTGTGTGTGTGTGTGTGTGTGTGTGTGTGTGTGTGTGTGTGTGTGTGTGTGTGTGTGTGAAAAATGCACATAAATCATTCCTCAATTCATATATATATATATATATATATATATATATATATATATATATATATATATATATATATATATATATATATATATATATATATATCTTATACAGTATATATATATCCATCCATTGGCACCTTGCCGTCTTGACAGACGATAGTTTGTGCTTTAAAAAGGCATAATAACTTTTAACTATGGCGGTAGCGAGTGTGACCTATAAGGCCAATTTGCGCTGTAAATGTCCGTTCACAGTGGGTGCATCTGAACACGTGGTCATTTCCACCATCATGCACCATCTTACGTCTCAAACGCTTGGTGTGTGACTTTTCTGCAATAATTTTCTCCTTTGACTTTATTCCATTTCTGATATTTGCCCTCCTTGCAACACGTTCAGCGGCGACTTGCTCCCAATGTGCATTATCAATGCCTGTATCAATCATGTCCCGCTTACACACATCTTTGTATCGTAGTAGAGGCCGACCCTGAGATCTCTTACCCATCTGTAATTCACCAAAAAAGATGTCCTTTGGTATTCTACCATCATCCATCCTCCTAAGATGTCCTATCCATCTAAGTCTACGAAGACTGAGCATGGAATAAATTGTCACACAACCTGATCTTTCCAATACTTCAGTATTTGTGATTTTGTCTTGCCACTTAATACCAAGATTTCTTCGCAAACACCGCATATGAAAGCTGTTTAAATTGTTCTATTGGTGTGAGTAAGTTGTCCAGGTTTCACTGCCATAGAGAAGAGTACTAAGGACACAGGCTTGATAGACAAGGACTTTTGTTTTGGCAGTAAGCTTCCTGTTCTCCCAGACTCTTTTTCTTAACCTGTTCATTGTTGTTGCTGCCTTACCAATCCGGATGTTGATTTCCTGATCTAGGGATAATTTGCTATTAACCACTGATCCTACCTCCTCCTCCTCTCTCCTCCTCCTTCCTCCTCCTCCGTCCTCCCTCCTTTTCCCTCTTCCTCCTCCTACCTCCTCCTCCTCCCTCTTCTTTCCTCCTACTCCTCCCTCCTCCTCCTAATCCCTCCTCCTCCCTCCTATTCCTCCCTACTCCTCCTGTCTCCTCCTCCCTCCTCTTCCCACCTCCACCACCCTCTTCCTCCTCCCTCCTCCATTTACCCAAGACAGACAGACAGACAGACAGACAGACAGACAGACAGATAGTCGGGAACGGGAGCTTATATGACTACTTATATGATTTAAATGAGATGCTCTCCACCATGGGCTGAGCCGGGTCAGACAGACAGACAGACAGACAGACAGACAGACAGACAGACAGACAGACAGACAGACAGATAGATAGATAGATAGATAGATAGATAGATAGATAGATAGATAGATAGATAGATAGATAGATAGATAGATAGATAGATAGATAGATAGATAGATAGATAGATAGGTAGGTAGGTAGGTAGGTAGGTAGGTAGGTAGATAGGTAGGTAGATAGATAGATAGATAGATAGATAGATAGATAGATAGATAGATAGATAGATAGATAGATAGATAGATAGATAGATAGATAGATAGATAGATAGATAGATAGATAGATAGATAGATAGATAGATAGATAGATAGATAGATAGATAGATAGATAGTCGGGAACGGGCACGGGAGCTTATATGACTACTTATATGAAGTCAGGTCTTAGTCAGATATGACTGAGCTACCGTATGACAGTAGACGGTACTACCTGCTTTCTGTCAGCGCCGAATGTTGGGCGGCGCTTACCAAACCCGACACCCCACATTGTGCCAACGGCTTCGGGCGGAGGAGCGCAATTGGGAGGGTACTAGCCTTATCCTGGTGCGAGGAAATGCAACCCAAAGACAAAATAAGTCATGGCAGGGCAGACCAGGCCCTAAGCCTTAGTTGGCAGCTGGTCTAGGATCGAAGCTCCGACAGGCGGACAGTTAGAGCATTGCTTTGCTGATCCGGCAGCTTCTGCAGCTTGTCTTGTTCCAGATTATAGGTGTCAACTTTCCTCTGGAGTGAACTAGGCAGGCCGAGAGAGGGATCATGCTGCATGGGCACCACATGGTTTCTTTATTTTAGCCCAGGCTTTGTGCTATGGAGAGGCAATAACTCCATCCCTGGTCTTAACCGGTCTCGGAATCAAAGCGAGAGGCAACTGTTACGGGTTATAAGTCCTTGTCAGTTGGCGTAGACATGGGGCGCCACGCGTTGCCTCTGACGGTGGGAGACACCTACAGGTGTCACTGATCAGCTACCGCCCGCCTCAAGCTGGGCAGCCCCCAGCCAATTGGGTGCTGATCCGCCACAGCCTGCCTGCTTCAATGGGTGCTTGGGGCTAGGACAAAATCTGAATCGCAGGCTGTAAAACCAATGCACCAAATACTAATAAAAAGAATAGAAACCTCAAGCTACGGCTTGCAACCTGGAACGTGATAACCACGTGTCGAGGATTTTCCACTGACTTGACACATATCGACGATGTGAGAAAAACGGCTGTGATTGATGCTGAACTCAATCGTCTTAACATTGATATTGCTGGCCTGCAGGAGACTCGCCTCGCTGAGGAAGGGTCACTCAGGGAAAACAATTACACCTTTTTTTTTGGAAGGGAAGAGGGCAGGGAGAAAAAAGGCAACATGGTGTGGGCTTTGCAGTGAAGAATTCGCTACTGGGAATGATTGATATCCCAGCTGGAGGTAATGAAAGATTATTATCAATGCGCTTGGCAACCTCTTGTGGATTTGCCACCATTCTCACTGCATATGCACCGACACTGGCTTCCTCTGATGATGTGAAGGATACGTTCTATGATCAGCTAGACTCTGCGATCAAGGCAGTTCCAAAATCCGACTACATTTATATGCTCGGTGATTTCAATGCTCGTGTGGGCAAGGACTCGAGTTCATGGCCAGTGTGCCTTGGAAAATACAACATCGGTCGCATGAATGATAATGGTCAAAGGCTGCTGGAGCATTGCACTAGAAACGACCTATGTATTACAAACTCCTTTTTTAAAACAAAAGAGATGCATAAGGTCACATGGAAACATCCAAGGTCCAGCCATTGGCATCAGCTGGACTTCATTATCACACGGAGACAACACCTGAACCATACATCATTAACTCGAAGTTACCACAGTGCTGAATGTGATACAGATCATTCTTTGGTTGTTGCAAGGGTTAGACTGAGACCAAAGAGAATCTACACAGCTAAACACAAGTCTAGCCCCAGGATTAATATTACTAACACTCACGATCCTGGAAAGTGCTTTGAATTTCAACAGCAACTTGAAGACGCTTTCAATGATACATCAGAAAATTGTATAGTAAATGATAAATGGAGTAAACTTAAGGAAACTATTTATAAAACAGCGGTGGGGGTTTACGGCACTGTGGATCATAAGAGGCAGGACTGGTTTGCGGCAAACAGCCAGATACTGCAGCCCTTGATTGATAAAAAGAAGATAGCTCTCTTAAGAAACAACGAAAGACCAACGCGTAACACTCTGAGTGAGCTGAAGCAAGCAAGGAAGGATGTACAAAAGGCTGCCAGGCAGTGTGCGAATGACTATTGGATCAAGCTATGTGAGTCCATTCAAATCGCAAGTGATAAGGGAAACATCAGAAGCATGTATGAAGGGATAAAGAAAGCCTGTGGTCCAATGATCAAAAGAAGTGCACCGCTGAAAACCTTGACTGGAGAAATCATCACTGATAAGAAACAGCAGATGGATAGATGGGTCGAGCACTATTTAGAGCTTTACTCAAGTGAGACCAAGCTAGCGGATGATGCCCTCAACGCCATAGAGGCCCTGCCAACTCTTGACCACCTGGACACACTTCCCACTATAACAGAAGTTAAGTGTGCTATAAATGAGCTTGTATCTGGCAAGGCTCCAGGTAAGGATGGGATTCCAATAGAGGTAATCAGGAGTGGGCAAGACACACTCGCTCTACAGATCCACCAGCTAATAGAGCTATGCTGGCGAGAAGGACAAGTCCCGCAGGATTTCAAAGATTCAAACATCATAACGCTGTACAAGAACAAGGGAGATCGGAGCGACTGTTACAACTATAGGGGTATCTCACTTCTGTATATTGTTGGGAAAGTATTTGCCAGAATTGTCCTGCACAGACTTCAAGTCCTGGGAGATCAGGTCTACCCCGAATCACAGTGCGGCTTCCGTCAGAACCGGTCTACCATTGATATGATATTCTCATTGCGACAGATGCAAGAAAAATGCCGGGAACAAAATCAGCCACTGTTTATTGCCTTCATCGACCTCACAAAGGCATTCGATTTGGTCAGTCGTGAGGGTCTGTTCAAAGAACTAAAGAAGATTGGCTGCCAACCAACTCTTCTGTCCATTGTGGAATCGTTCCACACAGGCATGAAGGGTATAATCAAGTTTGATGGCTCAACTTCAGAAGAGTTTGAAATCAAGAGTGGAGTTAAGCAAGGTTGTGTACTATCCCCCACCCTCTTTGGGATATACTTTTCACTTCTACTGAAATATGCCTTTCGTGATCAGGATGACGGTATATACATTCACTCACGCTCAGATGGTGGCCTCTATAATGCTCAGAGATTGAAGGCCAAGACCAAAATTAGCAGGGTACTAATCAGAGAGTTGCTTTTTGCGGATGATGCTGCGATTACGACCCACTCTGAGGAAGAATTACAACATCTACTATCTGCATTCGCCAATGCTTGTTCTGAATTTGGTTTAACAATTAACAAAAAGAAGACACAGATTATGTCACAAGGTGCACATGGTGTACCATCAATCTTTATTTACGATGCCGAACTGGAGATAGTAGACCATTTTACATATCTAGGATCAGAGGTAAATAGCAAATTATCCCTCGATCAGGAAATCAACATCAGGATTGGCAAGGCAGCAACAACAATGAACATGTTAGCAAAAAGAGTCTGGGAGAACAGGAAGCTTACTGCCAAAACAAAAGTCTTCGTCTACCAAGCTTGTGTCCTTAGTACTCTTCTTTATGGCAGTGAAACCTGGACAACTTACTCACGCAAAGAGAAACGTTTAAACAGCTTTCATATGCGGTGTCTGCGAAGAATACTTGGTATTAAGTGGCAAGACAAAATCACAAATACTGAAGTATTGGAAAGATCAGGTTGTGTGACGGTGTATTCCATGCTCAGTCTTCGTAGACTTAGATGGATAGGACACGTTAGGAGGATAGATGATGGTAGAATACCAAAGGACATCTTTTTTGGTGAATTACAGACGGGTAGGAGATCTCAGGGTCGGCCTCTACTACGATACAAAGATGTGTGTAAGCGGGACATGATTGATACAGGCATTGATAATGCACATTGGGAGCACGTCGCCGCTGAACGTGTTGCATGGAGGGCAACTATCAGAAATGGAATAAAGACAAAGGAGAAAATGATTGCAGATAAAGCACACACAGAGCGTGAGAGACGTAAGATGGTGCAAAATGGTGGAAGTGACCATGTTTTCACATGCACCTACTGTGGGCAAACATTTGCAGCAAGAATTGGCCTTACCAGCCACACTCGCCACCGCCATGGATCGTAGTTATTAAGCCTTTTTGAAGCACAATGTACCAAACTATCTGTCAAGACGGAAAGGTGCCAATGAATGATGAATATGAATTAAATGAGATGCTCCCCACCAGGGTTTGGGCGAAGCCGGGCCGGGTCAGCTAGTATATATATATATATATATATATATATATATATATATATATATATATATATATATATATATATATATATATATATATATATATATAAAGACGTGTCCACAATGACTTAAGAGGGGTGGTATATTGACCCGTGTTCTAGCGTCAAAGGACACCCGTAATAAACTATGGCTCCCTCCGGAGCACAGTGTAACGTACAGATAGCTGTCCCATGGGTCTTAAAACCAATATTTTTCAGAGGTGTGGATAAAACTGACAGCTGATTATTACAGATCTTCAGATATAAAAACATGAAAAACATAAAGATTGATATATAAAAATAAAGAAACAAGTAGACGTAAATATTACTATGAAGTATATTGGCTATTCTTTTCTTATAGGTGTTAGTGGTCATAGCAGAATGACAATTTATGGGGAGCTGCGTAGTCTTGAGGTATGGTGTCAGCCTCGATTGCTGGAGGTCCCAGGTTCAAGCCCTGGTGAGAACCGGGATTTTTTTTCACGTGGACTTCTAGTAATAAAAATTCTCCTGGTCTCTGGGTAGTGAAACTATTTATAAAACAGCGGTAGGGGTTTACGGCACTGTGGATCATAAGAGGCAGGGCTGGTTTGCGGCAAACAGCCAGATATTGCAGCCCTTGATTGATAAAAAGAAGATAGCTCTCTTAAGAAACAAGGAAAGACCAACGCGTAACACTCTGAGTGAGCTGAAGCAAGCAAGGAAGGATGTACAAAAGGCTGCCAGGCAGTGTGCGAATGACTATTGGATCAAGCTATGTGAGTCCATTCAAATCGCAAGTGATAAGGGAAACATCAGAAGCATGTATGAAGGGATAAAGAAAGCCTGTGGTCCAATGATCAAAAGAAGTGCACCGCTGAAAACCTTGACTGGAGAAATCATCACTGATAAGAAACAGCAGATGGATAGATGGGTCGAGCACTATTTAGAGCTTTACTCAAGTGAGACCAAGCTAGCGGATGATGCCCTCAACGCCATAGAGGCCCTGCCAACTCTTGACCACCTGGACACACTTCCCACTATAACAGAAGTTAAGTGTGCTATAAATGAGCTTGTATCTGGCAAGGCTCCAGGTAAGGATGGGATTCCAATAGAGGTAATCAGGAGTGGGCAAGACACACTCGCTCTACAGATCCACCAGCTAATAGAGCTATGCTGGCGAGAAGGACAAGTCCCGCAGGATTTCAAAGATTCAAACATCATAACGCTGTACAAGAACAAGGGAGATCGGAGCGACTGTTACAACTATAGGGGTATCTCACTTCTGTGTATTGTTGGGAAAGTATTTGCCAGAATTGTCCTGCACAGACTTCAAGTCCTGGGAGATCAGGTCTACCCCGAATCACAGTGCGGCTTCCGTCAGAACCGGTCTACCATTGATATGATATTCTCATTGCGACAGATGCAAGAAAAATGCCGGGAACAAAATCAGCCACTGTTTATTGCCTTCATCGACCTCACAAAGGCATTCGATTTGGTCAGTCGTGAGGGTCTGTTCAAAGAACTAAAGAAGATTGGCTGCCAACCAACTCTTCTGTCCATTGTGGAATCGTTCCACACAGGCATGAAGGGTATAATCAAGTTTGATGGCTCAACTTCAGAAGAGTTTGAAATCAAGAGTGGAGTTAAGCAAGGTTGTGTACTATCCCCCACCCTCTTTGGGATATACTTTTCACTTCTACTGAAATATGCCTTTCGTGATCAGGATGACGGTATATACATTCACTCACGCTCAGATGGTGGCCTCTATAATGCTCAGAGATTGAAGGCCAAGACCAAAATTAGCAGGGTACTAATCAGAGAGTTGCTTTTTGCGGATGATGCTGCGATTACGACCCACTCTGAGGAAGAATTACATCTACTATCTGCATTCGCCAATGCTTGTTCTGAATTTGGTTTAACAATTAACAAAAAGAAGACACAGATTATGTCACAAGGTGCACATGGTGTACCATCAATCTTTATTGACGACGCCGAACTGGAGATAGTAGACCATTTTACATATCTAGGATCAGAGGTAAATAGCAAATTATCCCTCGATCAGGAAATCAACATCAGGATTGGCAAGGCAGCAACAACAATGAACATGTTAGCAAAAAGAGTCTGGGAGAACAGGAAGCTTACTGCCAAAACAAAAGTCTTCGTCTACCAAGCTTGTGTCCTTAGTACTCTTCTTTATGGCAGTGAAACCTGGACAACTTACTCACGCAAAGAGAAACGTTTAAACAGCTTTCATATGCGGTGTCTGCGAAGAATACTTGGTATTAAGTGGCAAGACAAAATCACAAATACTGAAGTATTGGAAAGATCAGGTTGTGTGACGGTGTATTCCATGCTCAGTCTTCGTAGACTTAGATGGATAGGACACGTTAGGAGGATAGATGATGGTAGAATACCAAAGGACATCTTTTTTGGTGAATTACAGACGGGTAGGAGATCTCAGGGTCGGCCTCTACTACGATACAAAGATGTGTGTAAGCGGGACATGATTGATACAGGCATTGATAATGCACATTGGGAGCACGTCGCCGCTGAACGTGTTGCATGGAGGGCAACTATCAGAAATGGAATAAAGACAAAGGAGAAAATGATTGCAGATAAAGCACACACAGAGCGTGAGAGACGTAAGATGGTGCAAAATGGTGGAAGTGACCATGTTTTCACATGCACCTACTGTGGGCAAACATTTGCAGCAAGAATTGGCCTTACCAGCCACACTCGCCACCGCCATGGATCGTAGTTATTAAGCCTTTTTGAAGCACAATGTACCAAACTATCTGTCAAGACGGAAAGGTGCCAATGAATGATGAATATGAATTAAATGAGATGCTCCCCACCAGGGTTTGGGCGAAGCCGGGCCGGGTCAGCTAGTATATATATATATATATATATATATATATATATATATATATATATATATATATATATATAAAGACGTGTCCACAATGACTTAAGAGGGGTGGTATATTGACCCGTGTTCTAGCGTCAAAGGACACCCGTAATAAACTATGGCTCCCTCCGGAGCACAGTGTAACGTACAGATAGCTGTCCCATGGGTCTTAAAACCAATATTTTTCAGAGGTGTGGATAAAACTGACAGCTGATTATTACAGATCTTCAGATATAAAAACATGAAAAACATAAAGATTGATATATAAAAATAAAGAAACAAGTAGACGTAAATATTACTATGAAGTATATTGGCTATTCTTTTCTTATAGGTGTTAGTGGTCATAGCAGAATGACAATTTATGGGGAGCTGCGTAGTCTTGAGGTATGGTGTCAGCCTCGATTGCTGGAGGTCCCAGGTTCAAGCCCTGGTGAGAACCGGGATTTTTTTTCACGTGGACTTCTAGTAATAAAAATTCTCCTGGTCTCTGGGTAGTGAAACTATTTATAAAACAGCGGTAGGGGTTTACGGCACTGTGGATCATAAGAGGCAGGGCTGGTTTGCGGCAAACAGCCAGATATTGCAGCCCTTGATTGATAAAAAGAAGATAGCTCTCTTAAGAAACAAGGAAAGACCAACGCGTAACACTCTGAGTGAGCTGAAGCAAGCAAGGAAGGATGTACAAAAGGCTGCCAGGCAGTGTGCGAATGACTATTGGATCAAGCTATGTGAGTCCATTCAAATCGCAAGTGATAAGGGAAACATCAGAAGCATGTATGAAGGGATAAAGAAAGCCTGTGGTCCAATGATCAAAAGAAGTGCACCGCTGAAAACCTTGACTGGAGAAATCATCACTGATAAGAAACAGCAGATGGATAGATGGGTCGAGCACTATTTAGAGCTTTACTCAAGTGAGACCAAGCTAGCGGATGATGCCCTCAACGCCATAGAGGCCCTGCCAACTCTTGACCACCTGGACACACTTCCCACTATAACAGAAGTTAAGTGTGCTATAAATGAGCTTGTATCTGGCAAGGCTCCAGGTAAGGATGGGATTCCAATAGAGGTAATCAGGAGTGGGCAAGACACACTCGCTCTACAGATCCACCAGCTAATAGAGCTATGCTGGCGAGAAGGACAAGTCCCGCAGGATTTCAAAGATTCAAACATCATAACGCTGTACAAGAACAAGGGAGATCGGAGCGACTGTTACAACTATAGGGGTATCTCACTTCTGTGTATTGTTGGGAAAGTATTTGCCAGAATTGTCCTGCACAGACTTCAAGTCCTGGGAGATCAGGTCTACCCCGAATCACAGTGCGGCTTCCGTCAGAACCGGTCTACCATTGATATGATATTCTCATTGCGACAGATGCAAGAAAAATGCCGGGAACAAAATCAGCCACTGTTTATTGCCTTCATCGACCTCACAAAGGCATTCGATTTGGTCAGGCGTGAGGGTCTGTTCAAAGAACTAAAGAAGATTGGCTGCCAACCAACTCTTCTGTCCATTGTGGAATCGTTCCACACAGGCATGAAGGGTATAATCAAGTTTGATGGCTCAACTTCAGAAGAGTTTGAAATCAAGAGTGGAGTTAAGCAAGGTTGTGTACTATCCCCCACCCTCTTTGGGATATACTTTTCACTTCTACTGAAATATGCCTTTCGTGATCAGGATGACGGTATATACATTCACTCACGCTCAGATGGTGGCCTCTATAATGCTCAGAGATTGAAGGCCAAGACCAAAATTAGCAGGGTACTAATCAGAGAGTTGCTTTTTGCGGATGATGCTGCGATTACGACCCACTCTGAGGAAGAATTACATCTACTATCTGCATTCGCCAATGCTTGTTCTGAATTTGGTTTAACAATTAACAAAAAGAAGACACAGATTATGTCACAAGGTGCACATGGTGTACCATCAATCTTTATTGACGACGCCGAACTGGAGATAGTAGACCATTTTACATATCTAGGATCAGAGGTAAATAGCAAATTATCCCTCGATCAGGAAATCAACATCAGGATTGGCAAGGCAGCAACAACAATGAACATGTTAGCAAAAAGAGTCTGGGAGAACAGGAAGCTTACTGCCAAAACAAAAGTCTTCGTCTACCAAGCTTGTGTCCTTAGTACTCTTCTTTATGGCAGTGAAACCTGGACAACTTACTCACGCAAAGAGAAACGTTTAAACAGCTTTCATATGCGGTGTCTGCGAAGAATACTTGGTATTAAGTGGCAAGACAAAATCACAAATACTGAAGTATTGGAAAGATCAGGTTGTGTGACGGTGTATTCCATGCTCAGTCTTCGTAGACTTAGATGGATAGGACACGTTAGGAGGATAGATGATGGTAGAATACCAAAGGACATCTTTTTTGGTGAATTACAGACGGGTAGGAGATCTCAGGGTCGGCCTCTACTACGATACAAAGATGTGTGTAAGCGGGACATGATTGATACAGGCATTGATAATGCACATTGGGAGCACGTCGCCGCTGAACGTGTTGCATGGAGGGCAACTATCAGAAATGGAATAAAGACAAAGGAGAAAATGATTGCAGATAAAGCACACACAGAGCGTGAGAGACGTAAGATGGTGCAAAATGGTGGAAGTGACCATGTTTTCACATGCACCTACTGTGGGCAAACATTTGCAGCAAGAATTGGCCTTACCAGCCACACTCGCCACCGCCATGGATCGTAGTTATTAAGCCTTTTTGAAGCACAATGTACCAAACTATCTGTCAAGACGGAAAGGTGCCAATGAATGATGAATATGAATTAAATGAGATGCTCCCCACCAGGGTTTGGGCGAAGCCGGGCCGGGTCAGCTAGTATATATATATATATATATATATATATATATATATATATATATATATATATATATATATATATATATATAAAGACGTGTCCACAATGACTTAAGAGGGGTGGTATATTGACCCGTGTTCTAGCGTCAAAGGACACCCGTAATAAACTATGGCTCCCTCCGGAGCACAGTGTAACGTACAGATAGCTGTCCCATGGGTCTTAAAACCAATATTTTTCAGAGGTGTGGATAAAACTGACAGCTGATTATTACAGATCTTCAGATATAAAAACATGAAAAACATAAAGATTGATATATAAAAATAAAGAAACAAGTAGACGTAAATATTACTATGAAGTATATTGGCTATTCTTTTCTTATAGGTGTTAGTGGTCATAGCAGAATGACAATTTATGGGGAGCTGCGTAGTCTTGAGGTATGGTGTCAGCCTCGATTGCTGGAGGTCCCAGGTTCAAGCCCTGGTGAGAACCGGGATTTTTTTTCACGTGGACTTCTAGTAATAAAAATTCTCCTGGTCTCTGGGTAGTGAAACTATTTATAAAACAGCGGTAGGGGTTTACGGCACTGTGGATCATAAGAGGCAGGGCTGGTTTGCGGCAAACAGCCAGATATTGCAGCCCTTGATTGATAAAAAGAAGATAGCTCTCTTAAGAAACAAGGAAAGACCAACGCGTAACACTCTGAGTGAGCTGAAGCAAGCAAGGAAGGATGTACAAAAGGCTGCCAGGCAGTGTGCGAATGACTATTGGATCAAGCTATGTGAGTCCATTCAAATCGCAAGTGATAAGGGAAACATCAGAAGCATGTATGAAGGGATAAAGAAAGCCTGTGGTCCAATGATCAAAAGAAGTGCACCGCTGAAAACCTTGACTGGAGAAATCATCACTGATAAGAAACAGCAGATGGATAGATGGGTCGAGCACTATTTAGAGCTTTACTCAAGTGAGACCAAGCTAGCGGATGATGCCCTCAACGCCATAGAGGCCCTGCCAACTCTTGACCACCTGGACACACTTCCCACTATAACAGAAGTTAAGTGTGCTATAAATGAGCTTGTATCTGGCAAGGCTCCAGGTAAGGATGGGATTCCAATAGAGGTAATCAGGAGTGGGCAAGACACACTCGCTCTACAGATCCACCAGCTAATAGAGCTATGCTGGCGAGAAGGACAAGTCCCGCAGGATTTCAAAGATTCAAACATCATAACGCTGTACAAGAACAAGGGAGATCGGAGCGACTGTTACAACTATAGGGGTATCTCACTTCTGTGTATTGTTGGGAAAGTATTTGCCAGAATTGTCCTGCACAGACTTCAAGTCCTGGGAGATCAGGTCTACCCCGAATCACAGTGCGGCTTCCGTCAGAACCGGTCTACCATTGATATGATATTCTCATTGCGACAGATGCAAGAAAAATGCCGGGAACAAAATCAGCCACTGTTTATTGCCTTCATCGACCTCACAAAGGCATTCGATTTGGTCAGTCGTCAGGGTCTGTTCAAAGAACTAAAGAAGATTGGCTGCCAACCAACTCTTCTGTCCATTGTGGAATCGTTCCACACAGGCATGAAGGGTATAATCAAGTTTGATGGCTCAACTTCAGAAGAGTTTGAAATCAAGAGTGGAGTTAAGCAAGGTTGTGTACTATCCCCCACCCTCTTTGGGATATACTTTTCACTTCTACTGAAATATGCCTTTCGTGATCAGGATGACGGTATATACATTCACTCACGCTCAGATGGTGGCCTCTATAATGCTCAGAGATTGAAGGCCAAGACCAAAATTAGCAGGGTACTAATCAGAGAGTTGCTTTTTGCGGATGATGCTGCGATTACGACCCACTCTGAGGAAGAATTACATCTACTATCTGCATTCTCCAATGCTTGTTCTGAATTTGGTTTAACAATTAACAAAAAGAAGACACAGATTATGTCACAAGGTGCACATGGTGTACCATCAATCTTTATTGACGACGCCGAACTGGAGATAGTAGACCATTTTACATATCTAGGATCAGAGGTAAATAGCAAATTATCCCTCGATCAGGAAATCAACATCAGGATTGGCAAGGCAGCAACAACAATGAACATGTTAGCAAAAAGAGTCTGGGAGAACAGGAAGCTTACTGCCAAAACAAAAGTCTTCGTCTACCAAGCCTGTGTCCTTAGTACTCTTCTTTATGGCAGTGAAACCTGGACAACTTACTCACGCAAAGAGAAACGTTTAAACAGCTTTCATATGCGGTGTCTGCGAAGAATACTTGGTATTAAGTGGCAAGACAAAATCACAAATACTGAAGTATTGGAAAGATCAGGTTGTGTGACGGTGTATTCCATGCTCAGTCTTCGTAGACTTAGATGGATAGGACACGTTAGGAGGATAGATGATGGTAGAATACCAAAGGACATCTTTTTTGGTGAATTACAGACGGGTAGGAGATCTCAGGGTCGGCCTCTACTACGATACAAAGATGTGTGTAAGCGGGACATGATTGATACAGGCATTGATAATGCACATTGGGAGCACGTCGCCGCTGAACGTGTTGCATGGAGGGCAACTATCAGAAATGGAATAAAGACAAAGGAGAAAATGATTGCAGATAAAGCACACACAGAGCGTGAGAGACGTAAGATGGTGCAAAATGGTGGAAGTGACCATGTTTTCACATGCACCTACTGTGGGCAAACATTTGCAGCAAGAATTGGCCTTACCAGCCACACTCGCCACCGCCATGGATCGTAGTTATTAAGCCTTTTTGAAGCACAATGTACCAAACTATCTGTCAAGACGGAAAGGTGCCAATGAATGATGAATATGAATTAAATGAGATGCTCCCCACCAGGGTTTGGGCGAAGCCGGGCCGGGTCAGCTAGAGTATATATATATATATATATATATATATATATATATATATATATATATATATATATATATATATATATATATATATATATATAAAGACGTGTCCACAATGACTTAAGAGGGGTGGTATATTGACCCGTGTTCTAGCGTCAAAGGACACCCGTAATAAACTATGGCTCCCTCCGGAGCACAGTGTAACGTACAGATAGCTGTCCCATGGGTCTTAAAACCAATATTTTTCAGAGGTGTGGATAAAACTGACAGCTGATTATTACAGATCTTCAGATATAAAAACATGAAAAACATAAAGATTGATATATAAAAATAAAGAAACAAGTAGACGTAAATATTACTATGAAGTATATTGGCTATTCTTTTCTTATAGGTGTTAGTGGTCATAGCAGAATGACAATTTATGGGGAGCTGCGTAGTCTTGAGGTATGGTGTCAGCCTCGATTGCTGGAGGTCCCAGGTTCAAGCCCTGGTGAGAACCGGGATTTTTTTTCACGTGGACTTCTAGTAATAAAAATTCTCCTGGTCTCTGGGTAGTGAAACTATTTATAAAACAGCGGTAGGGGTTTACGGCACTGTGGATCATAAGAGGCAGGGCTGGTTTGCGGCAAACAGCCAGATATTGCAGCCCTTGATTGATAAAAAGAAGATAGCTCTCTTAAGAAACAAGGAAAGACCAACGCGTAACACTCTGAGTGAGCTGAAGCAAGCAAGGAAGGATGTACAAAAGGCTGCCAGGCAGTGTGCGAATGACTATTGGATCAAGCTATGTGAGTCCATTCAAATCGCAAGTGATAAGGGAAACATCAGAAGCATGTATGAAGGGATAAAGAAAGCCTGTGGTCCAATGATCAAAAGAAGTGCACCGCTGAAAACCTTGACTGGAGAAATCATCACTGATAAGAAACAGCAGATGGATAGATGGGTCGAGCACTATTTAGAGCTTTACTCAAGTGAGACCAAGCTAGCGGATGATGCCCTCAACGCCATAGAGGCCCTGCCAACTCTTGACCACCTGGACACACTTCCCACTATAACAGAAGTTAAGTGTGCTATAAATGAGCTTGTATCTGGCAAGGCTCCAGGTAAGGATGGGATTCCAATAGAGGTAATCAGGAGTGGGCAAGACACACTCGCTCTACAGATCCACCAGCTAATAGAGCTATGCTGGCGAGAAGGACAAGTCCCGCAGGATTTCAAAGATTCAAACATCATAACGCTGTACAAGAACAAGGGAGATCGGAGCGACTGTTACAACTATAGGGGTATCTCACTTCTGTGTATTGTTGGGAAAGTATTTGCCAGAATTGTCCTGCACAGACTTCAAGTCCTGGGAGATCAGGTCTACCCCGAATCACAGTGCGGCTTCCGTCAGAACCGGTCTACCATTGATATGATATTCTCATTGCGACAGATGCAAGAAAAATGCCGGGAACAAAATCAGCCACTGTTTATTGCCTTCATCGACCTCACAAAGGCATTCGATTTGGTCAGTCGTGAGGGTCTGTTCAAAGAACTAAAGAAGATTGGCTGCCAACCAACTCTTCTGTCCATTGTGGAATCGTTCCACACAGGCATGAAGGGTATAATCAAGTTTGATGGCTCAACTTCAGAAGAGTTTGAAATCAAGAGTGGAGTTAAGCAAGGTTGTGTACTATCCCCCAACCCTCTTTGGGATATACTTTTCACTTCTACTGAAATATGCCTTTCGTGATCAGGATGACGGTATATACATTCACTCACGCTCAGATGGTGGCCTCTATAATGCTCAGAGATTGAAGGCCAAGACCAAAATTAGCAGGGTACTAATCAGAGAGTTGCTTTTTGCGGATGATGCTGCGATTACGACCCACTCTGAGGAAGAATTACATCTACTATCTGCATTCTCCAATGCTTGTTCTGAATTTGGTTTAACAATTAACAAAAAGAAGACACAGATTATGTCACAAGGTGCACATGGTGTACCATCAATCTTTATTGACGACGCCGAACTGGAGATAGTAGACCATTTTACATATCTAGGATCAGAGGTAAATAGCAAATTATCCCTCGATCAGGAAATCAACATCAGGATTGGCAAGGCAGCAACAACAATGAACATGTTAGCAAAAAGAGTCTGGGAGAACAGGAAGCTTACTGCCAAAACAAAAGTCTTCGTCTACCAAGCCTGTGTCCTTAGTACTCTTCTTTATGGCAGTGAAACCTGGACAACTTACTCACGCAAAGAGAAACGTTTAAACAGCTTTCATATGCGGTGTCTGCGAAGAATACTTGGTATTAAGTGGCAAGACAAAATCACAAATACTGAAGTATTGGAAAGATCAGGTTGTGTGACGGTGTATTCCATGCTCAGTCTTCGTAGACTTAGATGGATAGGACACGTTAGGAGGATAGATGATGGTAGAATACCAAAGGACATCTTTTTTGGTGAATTACAGACGGGTAGGAGATCTCAGGGTCGGCCTCTACTACGATACAAAGATGTGTGTAAGCGGGACATGATTGATACAGGCATTGATAATGCACATTGGGAGCACGTCGCCGCTGAACGTGTTGCATGGAGGGCAACTATCAGAAATGGAATAAAGACAAAGGAGAAAATGATTGCAGATAAAGCACACACAGAGCGTGAGAGACGTAAGATGGTGCAAAATGGTGGAAGTGACCATGTTTTCACATGCACCTACTGTGGGCAAACATTTGCAGCAAGAATTGGCCTTACCAGCCACACTCGCCACCGCCATGGATCGTAGTTATTAAGCCTTTTTGAAGCACAATGTACCAAACTATCTGTCAAGACGGAAAGGTGCCAATGAATGATGAATATGAATTAAATGAGATGCTCCCCGCCAGGGTTTGGGCGAAGCCGGGCCGGGTCAGCTAGTATATATATATATATATATATATATATATATATATATATATATATATATATATATATATATATATATATATATATAAAGACGTGTCCACAATGACTTAAGAGGGGTGGTATATTGACCCGTGTTCTAGCGTCAAAGGACACCCGTAATAAACTATGGCTCCCTCCGGAGCACAGTGTAACGTACAGATAGCTGTCCCATGGGTCTTAAAACCAATATTTTTCGGAGGTGTGGATAAAACTGACAGCTGATTATTACAGATCTTCAGATATAAAAACATGAAAAACATAAAGATTGATATATAAAAATAAAGAAACAAGTAGACGTAAATATTACTATGAAGTATATTGGCTATTCTTTTCTTATAGGTGTTAGTGGTCATAGCAGAATGACAATTTATGGGGAGCTGCGTAGTCTTGAGGTATGGTGTCAGCCTCGATTGCTGGAGGTCCCAGGTTCAAGCCCTGGTGAGAACCGGGATTTTTTTTCACGTGGACTTCTAGTAATAAAAATTCTCCTGGTCTCTGGGTAGTGAAACTATTTATAAAACAGCGGTAGGGGTTTACGGCACTGTGGATCATAAGAGGCAGGGCTGGTTTGCGGCAAACAGCCAGATATTGCAGCCCTTGATTGATAAAAAGAAGATAGCTCTCTTAAGAAACAAGGAAAGACCAACGCGTAACACTCTGAGTGAGCTGAAGCAAGCAAGGAAGGATGTACAAAAGGCTGCCAGGCAGTGTGCGAATGACTATTGGATCAAGCTATGTGAGTCCATTCAAATCGCAAGTGATAAGGGAAACATCAGAAGCATGTATGAAGGGATAAAGAAAGCCTGTGGTCCAATGATCAAAAGAAGTGCACCGCTGAAAACCTTGACTGGAGAAATCATCACTGATAAGAAACAGCAGATGGATAGATGGGTCGAGCACTATTTAGAGCTTTACTCAAGTGAGACCAAGCTAGCGGATGATGCCCTCAACGCCATAGAGGCCCTGCCAACTCTTGACCACCTGGACACACTTCCCACTATAACAGAAGTTAAGTGTGCTATAAATGAGCTTGTATCTGGCAAGGCTCCAGGTAAGGATGGGATTCCAATAGAGGTAATCAGGAGTGGGCAAGACACACTCGCTCTACAGATCCACCAGCTAATAGAGCTATGCTGGCGAGAAGGACAAGTCCCGCAGGATTTCAAAGATTCAAACATCATAACGCTGTACAAGAACAAGGGAGATCGGAGCGACTGTTACAACTATAGGGGTATCTCACTTCTGTGTATTGTTGGGAAAGTATTTGCCAGAATTGTCCTGCACAGACTTCAAGTCCTGGGAGATCAGGTCTACCCCGAATCACAGTGCGGCTTCCGTCAGAACCGGTCTACCATTGATATGATATTCTCATTGCGACAGATGCAAGAAAAATGCCGGGAACAAAATCAGCCACTGTTTATTGTCTTCATCGACCTCACAAAGGCATTCGATTTGGTCAGTCGTGAGGGTCTGTTCAAAGAACTAAAGAAGATTGGCTGCCAACCAACTCTTCTGTCCATTGTGGAATCGTTCCACACAGGCATGAAGGGTATAATCAAGTTTGATGGCTCAACTTCAGAAGAGTTTGAAATCAAGAGTGGAGTTAAGCAAGGTTGTGTACTATCCCCCACCCTCTTTGGGATATACTTTTCACTTCTACTGAAATATGCCTTTCGTGATCAGGATGACGGTATATACATTCACTCACGCTCAGATGGTGGCCTCTATAATGCTCAGAGATTGAAGGCCAAGACCAAAATTAGCAGGGTACTAATCAGAGAGTTGCTTTTTGCGGATGATGCTGCGATTACGACCCACTCTGAGGAAGAATTACATCTACTATCTGCATTCTCCAATGCTTGTTCTGAATTTGGTTTAACAATTAACAAAAAGAAGACACAGATTATGTCACAAGGTGCACATGGTGTACCATCAATCTTTATTGACGACGCCGAACTGGAGATAGTAGACCATTTTACATATCTAGGATCAGAGGTAAATAGCAAATTATCCCTCGATCAGGAAATCAACATCAGGATTGGCAAGGCAGCAACAACAATGAACATGTTAGCAAAAAGAGTCTGGGAGAACAGGAAGCTTACTGCCAAAACAAAAGTCTTCGTCTACCAAGCCTGTGTCCTTAGTACTCTTCTTTATGGCAGTGAAACCTGGACAACTTACTCACGCAAAGAGAAACGTTTAAACAGCTTTCATATGCGGTGTCTGCGAAGAATACTTGGTATTAAGTGGCAAGACAAAATCACAAATACTGAAATATTGGAAAGATCAGGTTGTGTGACGGTGTATTCCATGCTCAGTCTTCGTAGACTTAGATGGATAGGACACGTTAGGAGGATAGATGATGGTAGAATACCAAAGGACATCTTTTTTGGTGAATTACAGACTGGTAGGAGATCTCAGGGTCGGCCTCTACTACGATACAAAGATGTGTGTAAGCGGGACATGATTGATACAGGCATTGATAATGCACATTGGGAGCACGTCGCCGCTGAACGTGTTGCATGGAGGGCAACTATCAGAAATGGAATAAAGACAAAGGAGAAAATGATTGCAGATAAAGCACACACAGAGCGTGAGAGACGTAAGATGGTGCAAAATGGTGGAAGTGACCATGTTTTCACATGCACCTACTGTGGGCAAACATTTGCAGCAAGAATTGGCCTTACCAGCCGCACTCGCCACCGCCATGGATCGTAGTTATTAAGCCTTTTTGAAGCACAATGTACCAAACTATCTGTCAAGACGGAAAGGTGCCAATGAATGATGAATATGAATTAAATGAGATGCTCCCCGCCAGGGTTTGGGCGAAGCCGGGCCGGGTCAGCTAGTGTATATATATATATATAAAGACGTGTCCACAATGATTTAAGAGGGGTGGTATATTGACCCGTGTTCTAGCGTCAAAGGACACCCGTAATAAACTATGGCTCCCTCCGGAGCACAGTGTAACGTACAGATAGCTGTCCCATGGGTCTTAAAACCAATATTTTTCGGAGGTGTGGATAAAACTGACAGCTGATTATTACAGATCTTCAGATATAAAAACATGAAAAACATAAAGATTGATATATAAAAATAAAGAAACAAGTAGACGTAAATATTACTATGAAGTATATTGGCTATTCTTTTCTTATAGGTGTTAGTGGTCATAGCAGAATGACAATTTATGGGGAGCTGCGTAGTCTTGAGGTATGGTGTCAGCCTCGATTGCTGGAGGTCCCAGGTTCAAGCCCTGGTGAGAACCGGGATTTTTTTTCACGTGGACTTCTAGTAATAAAAATTCTCCTGGTCTCTGGGTAGTGAAACTATTTATAAAACAGCGGTAGGGGTTTACGGCACTGTGGATCATAAGAGGCAGGGCTGGTTTTGCGGCAAACAGCCAGATATTGCAGCCCTTGATTGATAAAAAGAAGATAGCTCTCTTAAGAAACAAGGAAAGACCAACGCGTAACACTCTGAGTGAGCTGAAGCAAGCAAGGAAGGATGTACAAAAGGCTGCCAGGCAGTGTGCGAATGACTATTGGATCAAGCTATGTGAGTCCATTCAAATCGCAAGTGATAAGGGAAACATCAGAAGCATGTATGAAGGGATAAAGAAAGCCTGTGGTCCAATGATCAAAAGAAGTGCACCGCTGAAAACCTTGACTGGAGAAATCATCACTGATAAGAAACAGCAGATGGATAGATGGGTCGAGCACTATTTAGAGCTTTACTCAAGTGAGACCAAGCTAGCGGATGATGCCCTCAACGCCATAGAGGCCCTGCCAACTCTTGACCACCTGGACACACTTCCCACTATAACAGAAGTTAAGTGTGCTATAAATGAGCTTGTATCTGGCAAGGCTCCAGGTAAGGATGGGATTCCAATAGAGGTAATCAGGAGTGGGCAAGACACACTCGCTCTACAGATCCACCAGCTAATAGAGCTATGCTGGCGAGAAGGACAAGTCCCGCAGGATTTCAAAGATTCAAACATCATAACGCTGTACAAGAACAAGGGAGATCGGAGCGACTGTTACAACTATAGGGGTATCTCACTTCTGTGTATTGTTGGGAAAGTATTTGCCAGAATTGTCCTGCACAGACTTCAAGTCCTGGGAGATCAGGTCTACCCCGAATCACAGTGCGGCTTCCGTCAGAACCGGTCTACCATTGATATGATATTCTCATTGCGACAGATGCAAGAAAAATGCCGGGAACAAAATCAGCCACTGTTTATTGCCTTCATCGACCTCACAAAGGCATTCGATTTGGTCAGTCGTGAGGGTCTGTTCAAAGAACTAAAGAAGATTGGCTGCCAACCAACTCTTCTGTCCATTGTGGAATCGTTCCACACAGGCATGAAGGGTATAATCAAGTTTGATGGCTCAACTTCAGAAGAGTTTGAAATCAAGAGTGGAGTTAAGCAAGGTTGTGTACTATCCCCCACCCTCTTTGGGATATACTTTTCACTTCTACTGAAATATGCCTTTCGTGATCAGGATGACGGTATATACATTCACTCACGCTCAGATGGTGGCCTCTATAATGCTCAGAGATTGAAGGCCAAGACCAAAATTAGCAGGGTACTAATCAGAGAGTTGCTTTTTGCGGATGATGCTGCGATTACGACCCACTCTGAGGAAGAATTACATCTACTATCTGCATTCTCCAATGCTTGTTCTGAATTTGGTTTAACAATTAACAAAAAGAAGACACAGATTATGTCACAAGGTGCACATGGTGTACCATCAATCTTTATTGACGACGCCGAACTGGAGATAGTAGACCATTTTACATATCTAGGATCAGAGGTAAATAGCAAATTATCCCTCGATCAGGAAATCAACATCAGGATTGGCAAGGCAACAACAACAATGAACATGTTAGCAAAAAGAGTCTGGGAGAACAGGAAGCTTACTGCCAAAACAAAAGTCTTCGTCTACCAAGCCTGTGTCCTTAGTACTCTTCTTTATGGCAGTGAAACCTGGACAACTTACTCACGCAAAGAGAAACGTTTAAACAGCTTTCATATGCGGTGTCTGCGAAGAATACTTGGTATTAAGTGGCAAGACAAAATCACAAATACTGAAATATTGGAAAGATCAGGTTGTGTGACGGTGTATTCCATGCTCAGTCTTCGTAGACTTAGATGGATAGGACACGTTAGGAGGATAGATGATGGTAGAATACCAAAGGACATCTTTTTTGGTGAATTACAGACGGGTAGGAGATCTCAGGGTCGGCCTCTACTACGATACAAAGATGTGTGTAAGCGGGACATGATTGATACAGGCATTGATAATGCACATTGGGAGCACGTCGCCGCTGAACGTGTTGCATGGAGGGCAACTATCAGAAATGGAATAAAGACAAAGGAGAAAATGATTGCAGATAAAGCACACACAGAGCGTGAGAGACGTAAGATGGTGCAAAATGGTGGAAGTGACCATGTTTTCACATGCACCTACTGTGGGCAAACATTTGCAGCAAGAATTGGCCTTACCAGCCGCACTCGCCACCGCCATGGATCGTAGTTATTAAGCCTTTTTGAAGCACAATGTACCAAACTATCTGTCAAGACGGAAAGGTGCCAATGAATGATGAATATGAATTAAATGAGATGCTCCCCACCAGGGTTTGGGCGAAGCCGGGCCGGGTCAGCTAGTATATATATATATATATATATATATATATATATATATATATATATATATATATATATATATATAAAGACGTGTCCACAATGACTTAAGAGGGGTGGTATATTGACCCGTGTTCTAGCGTCAAAGGACACCCGTAATAAACTATGGCTCCCTCCGGAGCACAGTGTAACGTACAGATAGCTGTCCCATGGGTCTTAAAACCAATATTTTTCAGAGGTGTGGATAAAACTGACAGCTGATTATTACAGATCTTCAGATATAAAAACATGAAAAACATAAAGATTGATATATAAAAATAAAGAAACAAGTAGACGTAAATATTACTATGAAGTATATTGGCTATTCTTTTCTTATAGGTGTTAGTGGTCATAGCAGAATGACAATTTATGGGGAGCTGCGTAGTCTTGAGGTATGGTGTCAGCCTCGATTGCTGGAGGTCCCAGGTTCAAGCCCTGGTGAGAACCGGGATTTTTTTTCACGTGGACTTCTAGTAATAAAAATTCTCCTGGTCTCTGGGTAGTGAAACTATTTATAAAACAGCGGTAGGGGTTTACGGCACTGTGGATCATAAGAGGCAGGGCTGGTTTGCGGCAAACAGCCAGATATTGCAGCCCTTGATTGATAAAAAGAAGATAGCTCTCTTAAGAAACAAGGAAAGACCAACGCGTAACACTCTGAGTGAGCTGAAGCAAGCAAGGAAGGATGTACAAAAGGCTGCCAGGCAGTGTGCGAATGACTATTGGATCAAGCTATGTGAGTCCATTCAAATCGCAAGTGATAAGGGAAACATCAGAAGCATGTATGAAGGGATAAAGAAAGCCTGTGGTCCAATGATCAAAAGAAGTGCACCGCTGAAAACCTTGACTGGAGAAATCATCACTGATAAGAAACAGCAGATGGATAGATGGGTCGAGCACTATTTAGAGCTTTACTCAAGTGAGACCAAGCTAGCGGATGATGCCCTCAACGCCATAGAGGCCCTGCCAACTCTTGACCACCTGGACACACTTCCCACTATAACAGAAGTTAAGTGTGCTATAAATGAGCTTGTATCTGGCAAGGCTCCAGGTAAGGATGGGATTCCAATAGAGGTAATCAGGAGTGGGCAAGACACACTCGCTCTACAGATCCACCAGCTAATAGAGCTATGCTGGCGAGAAGGACAAGTCCCGCAGGATTTCAAAGATTCAAACATCATAACGCTGTACAAGAACAAGGGAGATCGGAGCGACTGTTACAACTATAGGGGTATCTCACTTCTGTGTATTGTTGGGAAAGTATTTGCCAGAATTGTCCTGCACAGACTTCAAGTCCTGGGAGATCAGGTCTACCCCGAATCACAGTGCGGCTTCCGTCAGAACCGGTCTACCATTGATATGATATTCTCATTGCGACAGATGCAAGAAAAATGCCGGGAACAAAATCAGCCACTGTTTATTGCCTTCATCGACCTCACAAAGGCATTCGATTTGGTCAGTCGTGAGGGTCTGTTCAAAGAACTAAAGAAGATTGGCTGCCAACCAACTCTTCTGTCCATTGTGGAATCGTTCCACACAGGCATGAAGGGTATAATCAAGTTTGATGGCTCAACTTCAGAAGAGTTTGAAATCAAGAGTGGAGTTAAGCAAGGTTGTGTACTATCCCCCACCCTCTTTGGGATATACTTTTCACTTCTACTGAAATATGCCTTTCGTGATCAGGATGACGGTATATACATTCACTCACGCTCAGATGGTGGCCTCTATAATGCTCAGAGATTGAAGGCCAAGACCAAAATTAGCAGGGTACTAATCAGAGAGTTGCTTTTTGCGGATGATGCTGCGATTACGACCCACTCTGAGGAAGAATTACATCTACTATCTGCATTCTCCAATGCTTGTTCTGAATTTGGTTTAACAATTAACAAAAAGAAGACACAGATTATGTCACAAGGTGCACATGGTGTACCATCAATCTTTATTGACGACGCCGAACTGGAGATAGTAGACCATTTTACATATCTAGGATCAGAGGTAAATAGCAAATTATCCCTCGATCAGGAAATCAACATCAGGATTGGCAAGGCAGCAACAACAATGAACATGTTAGCAAAAAGAGTCTGGGAGAACAGGAAGCTTACTGCCAAAACAAAAGTCTTCGTCTACCAAGCCTGTGTCCTTAGTACTCTTCTTTATGGCAGTGAAACCTGGACAACTTACTCACGCAAAGAGAAACGTTTAAACAGCTTTCATATGCGGTGTCTGCGAAGAATACTTGGTATTAAGTGGCAAGACAAAATCACAAATACTGAAGTATTGGAAAGATCAGGTTGTGTGACGGTGTATTCCATGCTCAGTCTTCGTAGACTTAGATGGATAGGACACGTTAGGAGGATAGATGATGGTAGAATACCAAAGGACATCTTTTTTGGTGAATTACAGACGGGTAGGAGATCTCAGGGTCGGCCTCTACTACGATACAAAGATGTGTGTAAGCGGGACATGATTGATACAGGCATTGATAATGCACATTGGGAGCACGTCGCCGCTGAACGTGTTGCATGGAGGGCAACTATCAGAAATGGAATAAAGACAAAGGAGAAAATGATTGCAGATAAAGCACACACAGAGCGTGAGAGACGTAAGATGGTGCAAAATGGTGGAAGTGACCATGTTTTCACATGCACCTACTGTGGGCAAACATTTGCAGCAAGAATTGGCCTTACCAGCCACACTCGCCACCGCCATGGATCGTAGTTATTAAGCCTTTTTGAAGCACAATGTACCAAACTATCTGTCAAGACGGAAAGGTGCCAATGAATGATGAATATGAATTAAATGAGATGCTCCCCGCCAGGGTTTGGGCGAAGCCGGGCCGGGTCAGCTAGTATATATATATATATATATATATATATATATATATATATATATATATAAAGACGTGTCCACAATGACTTAAGAGGGGTGGTATATTGACCCGTGTTCTAGCGTCAAAGGACACCCGTAATAAACTATGGCTCCCTCCGGAGCACAGTGTAACGTACAGATAGCTGTCCCATGGGTCTTAAAACCAATATTTTTCGGAGGTGTGGATAAAACTGACAGCTGATTATTACAGATCTTCAGATATAAAAACATGAAAAACATAAAGATTGATATATAAAAATAAAGAAACAAGTAGACGTAAATATTACTATGAAGTATATTGGCTATTCTTTTCTTATAGGTGTTAGTGGTCATAGCAGAATGACAATTTATGGGGAGCTGCGTAGTCTTGAGGTATGGTGTCAGCCTCGATTGCTGGAGGTCCCAGGTTCAAGCCCTGGTGAGAACCGGGATTTTTTTTCACGTGGACTTCTAGTAATAAAAATTCTCCTGGTCTCTGGGTAGTGAAACTATTTATAAAACAGCGGTAGGGGTTTACGGCACTGTGGATCATAAGAGGCAGGGCTGGTTTGCGGCAAACAGCCAGATATTGCAGCCCTTGATTGATAAAAAGAAGATAGCTCTCTTAAGAAACAAGGAAAGACCAACGCGTAACACTCTGAGTGAGCTGAAGCAAGCAAGGAAGGATGTACAAAAGGCTGCCAGGCAGTGTGCGAATGACTATTGGATCAAGCTATGTGAGTCCATTCAAATCGCAAGTGATAAGGGAAACATCAGAAGCATGTATGAAGGGATAAAGAAAGCCTGTGGTCCAATGATCAAAAGAAGTGCACCGCTGAAAACCTTGACTGGAGAAATCATCACTGATAAGAAACAGCAGATGGATAGATGGGTCGAGCACTATTTAGAGCTTTACTCAAGTGAGACCAAGCTAGCGGATGATGCCCTCAACGCCATAGAGGCCCTGCCAACTCTTGACCACCTGGACACACTTCCCACTATAACAGAAGTTAAGTGTGCTATAAATGAGCTTGTATCTGGCAAGGCTCCAGGTAAGGATGGGATTCCAATAGAGGTAATCAGGAGTGGGCAAGACACACTCGCTCTACAGATCCACCAGCTAATAGAGCTATGCTGGCGAGAAGGACAAGTCCCGCAGGATTTCAAAGATTCAAACATCATAACGCTGTACAAGAACAAGGGAGATCGGAGCGACTGTTACAACTATAGGGGTATCTCACTTCTGTGTATTGTTGGGAAAGTATTTGCCAGAATTGTCCTGCACAGACTTCAAGTCCTGGGAGATCAGGTCTACCCCGAATCACAGTGCGGCTTCCGTCAGAACCGGTCTACCATTGATATGATATTCTCATTGCGACAGATGCAAGAAAAATGCCGGGAACAAAATCAGCCACTGTTTATTGTCTTCATCGACCTCACAAAGGCATTCGATTTGGTCAGTCGTGAGGGTCTGTTCAAAGAACTAAAGAAGATTGGCTGCCAACCAACTCTTCTGTCCATTGTGGAATCGTTCCACACAGGCATGAAGGGTATAATCAAGTTTGATGGCTCAACTTCAGAAGAGTTTGAAATCAAGAGTGGAGTTAAGCAAGGTTGTGTACTATCCCCCACCCTCTTTGGGATATACTTTTCACTTCTACTGAAATATGCCTTTCGTGATCAGGATGACGGTATATACATTCACTCACGCTCAGATGGTGGCCTCTATAATGCTCAGAGATTGAAGGCCAAGACCAAAATTAGCAGGGTACTAATCAGAGAGTTGCTTTTTGCGGATGATGCTGCGATTACGACCCACTCTGAGGAAGAATTACATCTACTATCTGCATTCTCCAATGCTTGTTCTGAATTTGGTTTAACAATTAACAAAAAGAAGACACAGATTATGTCACAAGGTGCACATGGTGTACCATCAATCTTTATTGACGACGCCGAACTGGAGATAGTAGACCATTTTACATATCTAGGATCAGAGGTAAATAGCAAATTATCCCTCGATCAGGAAATCAACATCAGGATTGGCAAGGCAGCAACAACAATGAACATGTTAGCAAAAAGAGTCTGGGAGAACAGGAAGCTTACTGCCAAAACAAAAGTCTTCGTCTACCAAGCCTGTGTCCTTAGTACTCTTCTTTATGGCAGTGAAACCTGGACAACTTACTCACGCAAAGAGAAACGTTTAAACAGCTTTCATATGCGGTGTCTGCGAAGAATACTTGGTATTAAGTGGCAAGACAAAATCACAAATACTGAAATATTGGAAAGATCAGGTTGTGTGACGGTGTATTCCATGCTCAGTCTTCGTAGACTTAGATGGATAGGACACGTTAGGAGGATAGATGATGGTAGAATACCAAAGGACATCTTTTTTGGTGAATTACAGACGGGTAGGAGATCTCAGGGTCGGCCTCTACTACGATACAAAGATGTGTGTAAGCGGGACATGATTGATACAGGCATTGATAATGCACATTGGGAGCACGTCGCCGCTGAACGTGTTGCATGGAGGGCAACTATCAGAAATGGAATAAAGACAAAGGAGAAAATGATTGCAGATAAAGCACACACAGAGCGTGAGAGACGTAAGATGGTGCAAAATGGTGGAAGTGACCATGTTTTCACATGCACCTACTGTGGGCAAACATTTGCAGCAAGAATTGGCCTTACCAGCCACACTCGCCACCGCCATGGATCGTAGTTATTAAGCCTTTTTGAAGCACAATGTACCAAACTATCTGTCAAGACGGAAAGGTGCCAATGAATGATGAATATGAATTAAATGAGATGCTCCCCGCCAGGGTTTGGGCGAAGCCGGGCCGGGTCAGCTAGTATATATATATATATATATATATATATATATATATAAAGACGTGTCCACAATGACTTAAGAGGGGTGGTATATTGACCCGTGTTCTAGCGTCAAAGGACACCCGTAATAAACTATGGCTCCCTCCGGAGCACAGTGTAACGTACAGATAGCTGTCCCATGGGTCTTAAAACCAATATTTTTCGGAGGTGTGGATAAAACTGACAGCTGATTATTACAGATCTTCAGATATAAAAACATGAAAAACATAAAGATTGATATATAAAAATAAAGAAACAAGTAGACGTAAATATTACTATGAAGTATATTGGCTATTCTTTTCTTATAGGTGTTAGTGGTCATAGCAGAATGACAATTTATGGGGAGCTGCGTAGTCTTGAGGTATGGTGTCAGCCTCGATTGCTGGAGGTCCCAGGTTCAAGCCCTGGTGAGAACCGGGATTTTTTTTCACGTGGACTTCTAGTAATAAAAATTCTCCTGGTCTCTGGGTAGTGAAACTATTTATAAAACAGCGGTAGGGGTTTACGGCACTGTGGATCATAAGAGGCAGGGCTGGTTTGCGGCAAACAGCCAGATATTGCAGCCCTTGATTGATAAAAAGAAGATAGCTCTCTTAAGAAACAAGGAAAGACCAACGCGTAACACTCTGAGTGAGCTGAAGCAAGCAAGGAAGGATGTACAAAAGGCTGCCAGGCAGTGTGCGAATGACTATTGGATCAAGCTATGTGAGTCCATTCAAATCGCAAGTGATAAGGGAAACATCAGAAGCATGTATGAAGGGATAAAGAAAGCCTGTGGTCCAATGATCAAAAGAAGTGCACCGCTGAAAACCTTGACTGGAGAAATCATCACTGATAAGAAACAGCAGATGGATAGATGGGTCGAGCACTATTTAGAGCTTTACTCAAGTGAGACCAAGCTAGCGGATGATGCCCTCAACGCCATAGAGGCCCTGCCAACTCTTGACCACCTGGACACACTTCCCACTATAACAGAAGTTAAGTGTGCTATAAATGAGCTTGTATCTGGCAAGGCTCCAGGTAAGGATGGGATTCCAATAGAGGTAATCAGGAGTGGGCAAGACACACTCGCTCTACAGATCCACCAGCTAATAGAGCTATGCTGGCGAGAAGGACAAGTCCCGCAGGATTTCAAAGATTCAAACATCATAACGCTGTACAAGAACAAGGGAGATCGGAGCGACTGTTACAACTATAGGGGTATCTCACTTCTGTGTATTGTTGGGAAAGTATTTGCCAGAATTGTCCTGCACAGACTTCAAGTCCTGGGAGATCAGGTCTACCCCGAATCACAGTGCGGCTTCCGTCAGAACCGGTCTACCATTGATATGATATTCTCATTGCGACAGATGCAAGAAAAATGCCGGGAACAAAATCAGCCACTGTTTATTGTCTTCATCGACCTCACAAAGGCATTCGATTTGGTCAGTCGTGAGGGTCTGTTCAAAGAACTAAAGAAGATTGGCTGCCAACCAACTCTTCTGTCCATTGTGGAATCGTTCCACACAGGCATGAAGGGTATAAACACAGGCATGAAGGGTATAATCAAGTTTGATGGCTCAACTTCAGAAGAGTTTGAAATCAAGAGTGGAGTTAAGCAAGGTTGTGTACTATCCCCCACCCTCTTTGGGATATACTTTTCACTTCTACTGAAATATGCCTTTCGTGATCAGGATGACGGTATATACATTCACTCACGCTCAGATGGTGGCCTCTATAATGCTCAGAGATTGAAGGCCAAGACCAAAATTAGCAGGGTACTAATCAGAGAGTTGCTTTTTGCGGATGATGCTGCGATTACGACCCACTCTGAGGAAGAATTACATCTACTATCTGCATTCTCCAATGCTTGTTCTGAATTTGGTTTAACAATTAACAAAAAGAAGACACAGATTATGTCACAAGGTGCACATGGTGTACCATCAATCTTTATTGACGACGCCGAACTGGAGATAGTAGACCATTTTACATATCTAGGATCAGAGGTAAATAGCAAATTATCCCTCGATCAGGAAATCAACATCAGGATTGGCAAGGCAGCAACAACAATGAACATGTTAGCAAAAAGAGTCTGGGAGAACAGGAAGCTTACTGCCAAAACAAAAGTCTTCGTCTACCAAGCCTGTGTCCTTAGTACTCTTCTTTATGGCAGTGAAACCTGGACAACTTACTCACGCAAAGAGAAACGTTTAAACAGCTTTCATATGCGGTGTCTGCGAAGAATACTTGGTATTAAGTGGCAAGACAAAATCACAAATACTGAAATATTGGAAAGATCAGGTTGTGTGACGGTGTATTCCATGCTCAGTCTTCGTAGACTTAGATGGATAGGACACGTTAGGAGGATAGATGATGGTAGAATACCAAAGGACATCTTTTTTGGTGAATTACAGACTGGTAGGAGATCTCAGGGTCGGCCTCTACTACGATACAAAGATGTGTGTAAGCGGGACATGATTGATACAGGCATTGATAATGCACATTGGGAGCACGTCGCCGCTGAACGTGTTGCATGGAGGGCAACTATCAGAAATGGAATAAAGACAAAGGAGAAAATGATTGCAGATAAAGCACACACAGAGCGTGAGAGACGTAAGATGGTGCAAAATGGTGGAAGTGACCATGTTTTCACATGCACCTACTGTGGGCAAACATTTGCAGCAAGAATTGGCCTTACCAGCCGCACTCGCCACCGCCATGGATCGTAGTTATTAAGCCTTTTTGAAGCACAATGTACCAAACTATCTGTCAAGACGGAAAGGTGCCAATGAATGATGAATATGAATTAAATGAGATGCTCCCCGCCAGGGTTTGGGCGAAGCCGGGCCGGGTCAGCTAGTGTATATATATATATATAAAGACGTGTCCACAATGACTTAAGAGGGGTGGTATATTGACCCGTGTTCTAGCGTCAAAGGACACCCGTAATAAACTATGGCTCCCTCCGGAGCACAGTGTAACGTACAGATAGCTGTCCCATGGGTCTTAAAACCAATATTTTTCGGAGGTGTGGATAAAACTGACAGCTGATTATTACAGATCTTCAGATATAAAAACATGAAAAACATAAAGATTGATATATAAAAATAAAGAAACAAGTAGACGTAAATATTACTATGAAGTATATTGGCTATTCTTTTCTTATAGGTGTTAGTGGTCATAGCAGAATGACAATTTATGGGGAGCTGCGTAGTCTTGAGGTATGGTGTCAGCCTCGATTGCTGGAGGTCCCAGGTTCAAGCCCTGGTGAGAACCGGGATTTTTTTTCACGTGGACTTCTAGTAATAAAAATTCTCCTGGTCTCTGGGTAGTGAAACTATTTATAAAACAGCGGTAGGGGTTTACGGCACTGTGGATCATAAGAGGCAGGGCTGGTTTGCGGCAAACAGCCAGATATTGCAGCCCTTGATTGATAAAAAGAAGATAGCTCTCTTAAGAAACAAGGAAAGACCAACGCGTAACACTCTGAGTGAGCTGAAGCAAGCAAGGAAGGATGTACAAAAGGCTGCCAGGCAGTGTGCGAATGACTATTGGATCAAGCTATGTGAGTCCATTCAAATCGCAAGTGATAAGGGAAACATCAGAAGCATGTATGAAGGGATAAAGAAAGCCTGTGGTCCAATGATCAAAAGAAGTGCACCGCTGAAAACCTTGACTGGAGAAATCATCACTGATAAGAAACAGCAGATGGATAGATGGGTCGAGCACTATTTAGAGCTTTACTCAAGTGAGACCAAGCTAGCGGATGATGCCCTCAACGCCATAGAGGCCCTGCCAACTCTTGACCACCTGGACACACTTCCCACTATAACAGAAGTTAAGTGTGCTATAAATGAGCTTGTATCTGGCAAGGCTCCAGGTAAGGATGGGATTCCAATAGAGGTAATCAGGAGTGGGCAAGACACACTCGCTCTACAGATCCACCAGCTAATAGAGCTATGCTGGCGAGAAGGACAAGTCCCGCAGGATTTCAAAGATTCAAACATCATAACGCTGTACAAGAACAAGGGAGATCGGAGCGACTGTTACAACTATAGGGGTATCTCACTTCTGTGTATTGTTGGGAAAGTATTTGCCAGAATTGTCCTGCACAGACTTCAAGTCCTGGGAGATCAGGTCTACCCCGAATCACAGTGCGGCTTCCGTCAGAACCGGTCTACCATTGATATGATATTCTCATTGCGACAGATGCAAGAAAAATGCCGGGAACAAAATCAGCCACTGTTTATTGTCTTCATCGACCTCACAAAGGCATTCGATTTGGTCAGTCGTGAGGGTCTGTTCAAAGAACTAAAGAAGATTGGCTGCCAACCAACTCTTCTGTCCATTGTGGAATCGTTCCACACAGGCATGAAGGGTATAATCAAGTTTGATGGCTCAACTTCAGAAGAGTTTGAAATCAAGAGTGGAGTTAAGCAAGGTTGTGTACTATCCCCCACCCTCTTTGGGATATACTTTTCACTTCTACTGAAATATGCCTTTCGTGATCAGGATGACGGTATATACATTCACTCACGCTCAGATGGTGGCCTCTATAATGCTCAGAGATTGAAGGCCAAGACCAAAATTAGCAGGGTACTAATCAGAGAGTTGCTTTTTGCGGATGATGCTGCGATTACGACCCACTCTGAGGAAGAATTACATCTACTATCTGCATTCTCCAATGCTTGTTCTGAATTTGGTTTAACAATTAACAAAAAGAAGACACAGATTATGTCACAAGGTGCACATGGTGTACCATCAATCTTTATTGACGACGCCGAACTGGAGATAGTAGACCATTTTACATATCTAGGATCAGAGGTAAATAGCAAATTATCCCTCGATCAGGAAATCAACATCAGGATTGGCAAGGCAGCAACAACAATGAACATGTTAGCAAAAAGAGTCTGGGAGAACAGGAAGCTTACTGCCAAAACAAAAGTCTTCGTCTACCAAGCCTGTGTCCTTAGTACTCTTCTTTATGGCAGTGAAACCTGGACAACTTACTCACGCAAAGAGAAACGTTTAAACAGCTTTCATATGCGGTGTCTGCGAAGAATACTTGGTATTAAGTGGCAAGACAAAATCACAAATACAGAAATATTGGAAAGATCAGGTTGTGTGACGGTGTATTCCATGCTCAGTCTTCGTAGACTTAGATGGATAGGACACGTTAGGAGGATAGATGATGGTAGAATACCAAAGGACATCTTTTTTGGTGAATTACAGACGGGTAGGAGATCTCAGGGTCGGCCTCTACTACGATACAAAGATGTGTGTAAGCGGGACATGATTGATACAGGCATTGATAATGCACATTGGGAGCACGTCGCCGCTGAACGTGTTGCATGGAGGGCAACTATCAGAAATGGAATAAAGACAAAGGAGAAAATGATTGCAGATAAAGCACACACAGAGCGTGAGAGACGTAAGATGGTGCAAAATGGTGGAAGTGACCATGTTTTCACATGCACCTACTGTGGGCAAACATTTGCAGCAAGAATTGGCCTTACCAGCCGCACTCGCCACCGCCATGGATCGTAGTTATTAAGCCTTTTTGAAGCACAATGTACCAAACTATCTGTCAAGACGGAAAGGTGCCAATGAATGATGAATATGAATTAAATGAGATGCTCCCCGCCAGGGTTTGGGCGAAGCCGGGCCGGGTCAGCTAGTATATATATATATATATATATATATATATATATATATATATATATATATATATATATATATATATATATATATATATATATATATATATATATATATAAAGACGTGTCCACAATGACTTAAGAGGGGTGGTATATTGACCCGTGTTCTAGCGTCAAAGGACACCCGTAATAAACTATGGCTCCCTCCGGAGCACAGTGTAACGTACAGATAGCTGTCCCATGGGTCTTAAAACCAATATTTTTCGGAGGTGTGGATAAAACTGACAGCTGATTATTACAGATCTTCAGATATAAAAACATGAAAAACATAAAGATTGATATATAAAAATAAAGAAACAAGTAGACGTAAATATTACTATGAAGTATATTGGCTATTCTTTTCTTATAGGTGTTAGTGGTCATAGCAGAATGACAATTTATGGGGAGCTGCGTAGTCTTGAGGTATGGTGTCAGCCTCGATTGCTGGAGGTCCCAGGTTCAAGCCCTGGTGAGAACCGGGATTTTTTTTCACGTGGACTTCTAGTAATAAAAATTCTCCTGGTCTCTGGGTAGTGAAACTATTTATAAAACAGCGGTAGGGGTTTACGGCACTGTGGATCATAAGAGGCAGGGCTGGTTTTGCGGCAAACAGCCAGATATTGCAGCCCTTGATTGATAAAAAGAAGATAGCTCTCTTAAGAAACAAGGAAAGACCAACGCGTAACACTCTGAGTGAGCTGAAGCAAGCAAGGAAGGATGTACAAAAGGCTGCCAGGCAGTGTGCGAATGACTATTGGATCAAGCTATGTGAGTCCATTCAAATCGCAAGTGATAAGGGAAACATCAGAAGCATGTATGAAGGGATAAAGAAAGCCTGTGGTCCAATGATCAAAAGAAGTGCACCGCTGAAAACCTTGACTGGAGAAATCATCACTGATAAGAAACAGCAGATGGATAGATGGGTCGAGCACTATTTAGAGCTTTACTCAAGTGAGACCAAGCTAGCGGATGATGCCCTCAACGCCATAGAGGCCCTGCCAACTCTTGACCACCTGGACACACTTCCCACTATAACAGAAGTTAAGTGTGCTATAAATGAGCTTGTATCTGGCAAGGCTCCAGGTAAGGATGGGATTCCAATAGAGGTAATCAGGAGTGGGCAAGACACACTCGCTCTACAGATCCACCAGCTAATAGAGCTATGCTGGCGAGAAGGACAAGTCCCGCAGGATTTCAAAGATTCAAACATCATAACGCTGTACAAGAACAAGGGAGATCGGAGCGACTGTTACAACTATAGGGGTATCTCACTTCTGTGTATTGTTGGGAAAGTATTTGCCAGAATTGTCCTGCACAGACTTCAAGTCCTGGGAGATCAGGTCTACCCCGAATCACAGTGCGGCTTCCGTCAGAACCGGTCTACCATTGATATGATATTCTCATTGCGACAGATGCAAGAAAAATGCCGGGAACAAAATCAGCCACTGTTTATTGTCTTCATCGACCTCACAAAGGCATTCGATTTGGTCAGTCGTGAGGGTCTGTTCAAAGAACTAAAGAAGATTGGCTGCCAACCAACTCTTCTGTCCATTGTGGAATCGTTCCACACAGGCATGAAGGGTATAATCAAGTTTGATGGCTCAACTTCAGAAGAGTTTGAAATCAAGAGTGGAGTTAAGCAAGGTTGTGTACTATCCCCCACCCTCTTTGGGATATACTTTTCACTTCTACTGAAATATGCCTTTCGTGATCAGGATGACGGTATATACATTCACTCACGCTCAGATGGTGGCCTCTATAATGCTCAGAGATTGAAGGCCAAGACCAAAATTAGCAGGGTACTAATCAGAGAGTTGCTTTTTGCGGATGATGCTGCGATTACGACCCACTCTGAGGAAGAATTACATCTACTATCTGCATTCTCCAATGCTTGTTCTGAATTTGGTTTAACAATTAACAAAAAGAAGACACAGATTATGTCACAAGGTGCACATGGTGTACCATCAATCTTTATTGACGACGCCGAACTGGAGATAGTAGACCATTTTACATATCTAGGATCAGAGGTAAATAGCAAATTATCCCTCGATCAGGAAATCAACATCAGGATTGGCAAGGCAGCAACAACAATGAACATGTTAGCAAAAAGAGTCTGGGAGAACAGGAAGCTTACTGCCAAAACAAAAGTCTTCGTCTACCAAGCCTGTGTCCTTAGTACTCTTCTTTATGGCAGTGAAACCTGGACAACTTACTCACGCAAAGAGAAACGTTTAAACAGCTTTCATATGCGGTGTCTGCGAAGAATACTTGGTATTAAGTGGCAAGACAAAATCACAAATACTGAAGTATTGGAAAGATCAGGTTGTGTGACGGTGTATTCCATGCTCAGTCTTCGTAGACTTAGATGGATAGGACACGTTAGGAGGATAGATGATGGTAGAATACTAAAGGACATCTTTTTTGGTGAATTACAGACGGGTAGGAGATCTCAGGGTCGGCCTCTACTACGATACAAAGATGTGTGTAAGCGGGACATGATTGATACAGGCATTGATAATGCACATTGGGAGCACGTCGCCGCTGAACGTGTTGCATGGAGGGCAACTATCAGAAATGGAATAAAGACAAAGGAGAAAATGATTGCAGATAAAGCACACACAGAGCGTGAGAGACGTAAGATGGTGCAAAATGGTGGAAGTGACCATGTTTTCACATGCACCTACTGTGGGCAAACATTTGCAGCAAGAATTGGCCTTACCAGCCACACTCGCCACCGCCATGGATCGTAGTTATTAAGCCTTTTTGAAGCACAATGTACCAAACTATCTGTCAAGACGGAAAGGTGCCAATGAATGATGAATATGAATTAAATGAGATGCTCCCCACCAGGGTTTGGGCGAAGCCGGGCCGGGTCAGCTAGTATATATATATATATATATATATATATATATATATATATATATATATATATATATATAAAGACGTGTCCACGATGACTTAAGAGGGGTGGTATATTGACCCGTGTTCTAGCGTCAAAGGACACCCGTAATAAACTACGGCTCCCTCCGGAGCACAGTGTAACGTGCAGATAGCTGTCCCATGGGTCTTAAAACCAATATTTTTCGGAGGTGTGGATAAAACTGACAGCTGATTATTACAGATCTTCAGATATAAAAACATGAAAAACATAAAGATTGATATATAAAAATAAAGAAACAAGTGGACGTAAATATTACTATGATGTATA